>ML120596.1:0-93718 GCA_003788595.2 Choiromyces venosus 120613-1
GGGGGAATTGTCGTCCATGTCCATCGTAATATCGAAAAGGTCATGGAATTCCTCAACATTGACAAAACTAGGCCTACGTATATGGAGAATATGGCCGCTGTTTGGAATCGTCGCAAATCTGGGTATACTGAATGCAGCAATTACCAATACTACAAGCCCGATTGTGTCCGAGAGTGATCTGACCATTGCTCAGGCAGACCATTCTAGATTCCTTGCGATTGTTACAGGAAACTCGGATTACCATGAGAAACTACCTAAGAAGACAAGATCCTTCTTTGTTTCATTGACTTATCCTAATTTGCAGGAGGCGATGGATGACATTAATGCTGTGACTATCGGTCGGATGCGGTTGACTTGAGGATAGACCTGCTGGTTGATACTACGGATTCAAATGGTGTTGCAACCGTGGCATTTGTATCTGAACAGCTTGCCGGCCTAAAGGGCAAAACTCAACTCCCGATTGTTTTCACTATCATGACTAAGAGCCAAGGCGGAAGGTTCCCCGATGGAGATCAAGGCCGTGCTTTGGAACTCTATATCGCTGCGCTCACGATGGGATTGGAGTCTATTGATCTTGAGATTACCTGGCCCGTCGCACTACTTGAGGCCCGTCGCACTACTTGAGAGGGTTACTTCGAGCAAGGGTTATAGCAAAATCATTGCCTCACATAACGATGTTGGTGGAGACCTCCGCTAGTGTAATGCTTTTTGGATTTCTAAATTCAATAGTACTCTCAAATATGGTGAGGTTATCAAGCTCATAGGGCAGGCAAAGAGCATACAAGATAATTACGACCCAGAGAACTTTAGGAAATGTGCCGTCACTTACGAGACCCGCATGGCAGTGCTAAACATAGGTGCAAAAGGCAAGATCAGTAGAATTCTGAACAGCTTCCTCACTCCGGTGACCCGTCCAGGGCTCCCATTCAAGGCGGCACAAGGCCAATTGTCAATAGCCGAGATCCTCCAAGCCCTCTCCCTAATAGGCATGCTCGAATCAAAGATGTTTTACATCTTTCGCACACCAATCCCCCACTCCCGCAGTCCAGCGCGGCACAATACCCTTTTCCCATTCCCTTGGCTTGCTATATACCAACCACCTGTTGAATCCACCGATGTCTCTGCCACACAGGAGATCTTGAACAGCGATGACTTTGGCGGAGCATCCGTCACAATCCCGCATAAAGTCTCTATGATACCACTTCTATCCTCCATCTCCGCCCAGGCTCAGGTGATCGGTGCGGTGAACACAGTCATTCCAGTCATCGCAGAAGATGGAACGCGCAAACTTGTAGGAGACAACTTTGACTGGTGTGGCATCCAAAACTCACCTCGCATCGGCGGTGTCACTGAACAGGAGAACCCCTCTGCCGCGACAGCATTGATAATCGCCACGGGTGGAACCTCTCTGGCGCTGGTCTACGCTCTTCACAAGATAGGCTATGGCAAGATAGATGTCGTCAACAGCACCCCCGAGAACCTTAAGTCTCTCGTGGAATCGTTCTCGAAGGAGAATAACCTTGTTACTATTAATTCCCTTGGGGAGGCAAAGAGCGTGGACGTCAAGCCCATCACAGCGGTTTCTACAGTCCCGGCGGATAAGCCTGTTGACGACGCGCTCAAGGCTATTCTCCAGAAACTACTAACTAGAGGTGCTAGTGCAAAGGTGTTGGCTGAGATGGCATATAAGCCGAGAGTCTCAGAGGTGATGAATTCGGCAGAGGGTGCCGGGTGGAAGGTTGTCCCGGGCTTGGAGGCATTGGCTGGGCAGGGGGTTGGGCAATTTGAGGTTTGTACTATTTCTTTTCTTTCTTGGTTTGTTTGTTTTGGGTTGGGGCTGTGGCTAATGATTGATTTTGTAAGTTTTCACTGGCGGAATTGTCCCGGATTATGCCGTTGCCAGAGCGGCTGTGCCTGGGGAGTAAACTTAACTTTGATTTTCTGCAAAATTGTTGTGGTGCACGTATCACCGGGTTGGGGATCATGGGTTCAGTTAAGTAGTAGTTATAAAAATTGAGTGGTTTTCTAGATGATGCTGAGATTTTGTTCGTGGTTGATTTCGAGTTATACTGTACGTGAAAGCAATGTCTGGATCGCCCCTCGGAGAACCCAGAATATTCGGCAAATTTGTATCTCGAACATAGCCATACCCCCTCACTAAAGCACGATTACCACCGCGAACCCAGGGGGTTCAGATAACCACAAACACTCAAAATCGCATTCACCCCACCATTCCACACCCAACGTGCGAGCAAACAAGCCCCCTCCATATCCGCAGTTTGGCAGGTATATACCCACCGCCGCTCTTCACCCTCCTTCTGCTTTCCCCCCTCGCTCAATCGGTTTTTAACATCTTCGATACCAAACCCCGTTCGTCAACCACTAAACTACCTACAATACCCCCCCTCCCCAATCGCCTCAGGAACGTACGTGGGGCAAGCAATTCCAAGATTCTTTCGGAAGGGGTTATGCACTAACTTAACTGTTGTACATCGCGTGGGCAGGTTTGGATCCTGGCAGAGCCGCGAGGGGTGGGGGTACAGCCCAACCCAACCCACCCGACATAGTATAGCATAGTATGGTATAGGGAATTTGCCATTGACCCCCCAAGTACCCAACCCCCGTCCATCTACTCCACCCTCTATCTATCTATCTATCTATCTATCTACCTACCTTCCAACCTCTGCTATCCTCGGTGAGTAAAACAATATCACAATCTCCCTCCCCTCCCTCCCTCCCTCACTGCACCATTTTCCGAAAAGGTATCTCTAATCCCGCATTCCTTCCACCACCTGGCACCACATGCCGCGAGTAATAAATACCTTTCGTAAGAAACCCGCACACAATAACATCCCACCAACAATAAGCAAACAACCAGACAAACAAATAAAGACCATCAAGATTCTAGCTTTTGGACAAGAAATATTGGACTGGAGGGGCGGAGGGGTGCTATGCAGAACGTCAAAGATAGTTTGTGGTACTCCAGCAGCAGCGGCGTTGGCATGGATCGGTGGGAAAGATGGGTGGATGTGCGGGGTTATATTTTAGCAAGTTTGCTAAAGATGAGGCTCCTTTTACTGTGTGAAACCAGGTACAGAAGAACATGTATTTTTCAGAGATGCTGTGTGGGAGGATTGTGGGGACTCTGGGGAGGTGGTGATTGGTTGGGACTTGGAAGGTAGGTGTTCGACTACGTTTTTTACCTGGATGTTGTGAGGAGTGAAGAAATAAAGTCTGAAGAAATTGTGGGTAACGTCTTTGACGGGGAAACGGCTCGGCGCCAAGATCACTTCAACACTTACCCCGCCCACAACGAAAACTCTCGCCCCGGTCGCATAGATTACCAAATCAACACGAAATCAGCACTGATGCCGCCCATCAAGCAGCTGTGGAAGGACGAAAAGGAAGCTTTGCTTCAAGTGGCAGTTAAGTTCTACCGGGAGAGCTCAGAAGCGTCAATTAAGGGTACGGCTGAGAAGTATGGCATTGCTTATTCAACTTTGCAGGGTAGGTTGAAGGGGTCCGAATCTCACGTGTGTGGGCATTGGAGGATACAGGTTTTGACAGAGTATGAGGAGAACTCTGTGGTCCGATGGTGTGAGCGTTTGGATGAGTGGGGACATCCAGTGAAGATGTCGCTAGTCAAGGATATGGCACAAGCCATTGTATCGCGAAGGATCAATCAGCATGTATTATGAAAGCATTGGATATCACAGTTTCTCTGCCGCCACCCCCAGCTGGCAGCAAAGTTAAGTACTCGTATGAATGGTCAGAGGACCCTTGCAAGTGATCTCAGAGTACTAAAGGATTACTTTAATAAGGTCAGATCATCCTTCATCCTACGCTTATTATCTTATTAATTGAGAATCTAGTTGCAATATTTAATGAAGTTTTATAATGTTTTACCATCCAATATCTATAACATGGATGAGAAGGGATTCATGATGGGGGTAGCCTCATGGTGCAAGGTAATTTGCAAAAAGGGGCAGCGAACAACTAATTTGGTACAGGATGGCTCACGGGAGTAGGTAATGGTTATTGAGTGTGTCTCCAGTGATGGCTCTGCTCTTCGACCTATGATCATCAATAAAGGACAAGCCCATTACATGGGCTGGTATTCAAAGCTCAAAAAAAATGATTTAGCAATATTTGGGGTTTCTGGAAAGGGGTGGAGCAATGAGGAGTTGGGATTGCAGTGGTTAAAAGAGGTTTTTGACTGTGAAACACGGGAGAGGTAACTATTAACCAAGAAACTCATGATGTAGTATTGAACTTACTTTCTAAATATTCTTTAAACTATATAGTGCTGGAAATGCATACCATCTTCTAATCTTAGATGGGCATACTTCACATTTCAATTGTCAATTTTTTGATTATTGCCTTAATGTCAAGATTATTCCGTTTTGCCTTCCTGCCCACTCAACAAACCTACTGCAGCCTTTGGACATGGGACTATTCAGTCCTTTATAGAGGCATTATGGGAATGGGCTGGATGAATTTGTGTGGAAAGACCATGCAGGTATGAATAAGGGAGAATTCTTACCATTTGTATTCCCAATTTATTTAACACTTTCTCACTTGTACTTGTACATAAACTAGTTACTTATTTTATAGAATTTTAATACCAGCTAGACGATTAGCTTTTATATCAAGCAATATTCAGAGTACTTGGGAGGCAGTAGGAATAATTCCTTTTAATCCACGTCATGTACTTAGGATCGTGAAGCAAAAGGAGCTGCCTAGTAGTAATCTCTACACTCCTGCTATTGCTGGTAACCCCCACTCGCATATCCCAAAAACACCACGCGCAGCTAGTCGCACAACGCGAACTGCATACTCCCTGGTTACACGAACGACACCCTCCTCACAAAAGCTGAAATCAATCCTTTCTTGCCTTTCCAAAGGGTTTCAGCAAACAATTGCAGATAAGGTACTGGAGGAGGAGGCTCACAGACAGTACCGAGTCCTGGTGGGAAAGGAAAAAAAGGGAAAGACTTCCAACCGGCGCAAGTTGACTGAAGCTACTGTGGTCACTTCGGAAACAATCTTCATGTTACATAAGGCTACTAGGCAAGCAAAAAAGTGTGTGCGATCCCAGCCAGCACCTTCGAATACCAAATTCATCCCAAAATTGGCCATGTCAGACACCAATCTGTCAGAGATATCTCCAACAATTCTCAGTCAAACTACACCAACTAGCGATGTGGAAGATCTCTGGTAGGAAATGGAGGCATTGGAGCTTGATCAGGGTACTGATACTGGCTGTAGTGGGGGGGGGGGTAGTTGAAGCGATTACTCAATGACGGAATCATTAATTGGGCATTCGCATGGCAAGTTTGGGTTGGTTTGTGGTTCAATTCACTCTGTTTATAATGGGTAATGGCTTGGAGTTCTGGGAAAGAGTTCAATTTTTAAATTTAATAGTTTTGTTCATGGGAGAGGTGCTATGACCCTGGGGTACCATGATCCAGATTGCGCCATCAGGACCGAGCGGGATCTAGGTCAAAAGCGGTTTCGCCATAAATGACGTTATTCCGAATTATGCAGTTTCACCTTACCCGATTGTTCACCCTCCTTGTCGAATTCAAACTTCTTGATGTTGTCCGATATCCAGTCATGGGAGATGGTCGTTTTCTTGCTGCCCTTGGTTTTTTTGGCCATGTTGCCATCTTCTTGCATACTCGTGCAGGTACCAAGTCCTTCGTCCACCTGCTCTCCGTCTTCTTCTTCACTATTGGAGGCCTACTCACCTTGGGAGATCTCCTCTTCATCGTTGTCAGGGTTGTCATAGCTGATACATAGCATTTTTCAGCATCACCCTGCTCCTCTACTAGGGTGAAGAAAGAATTCCCTCCTCTTAACCGTGCCAAGGTTCCTGCCGATTAGGTAACTGTGCGCAATTCCAAAATCTTGCAGTACGTCTACGACGTGCCTGACAGCTCAACGTCAGATACAGCTCAACGTCAGATTTTATACAACTTGTGATCTTAAAGTACATTTTATCCACCATATAGGACTCGTCTGCGGGCATTCCAGTTCCTCTCCCTTATACAATCTTTGAGTTGTTTGAAAATAGGTTCTCATTTGTTTTTTTCCGATCTCGAATTGCCTCTCTTTTAACCATTTCTAGCTCCCTCCCACTCTGCCTTTTCCACCTGCTTTTAAGCATCATGCTCCTCGCTTTTCTCTACCATCGTGCGAGCCTGGTAAGCATATATCACCCTACCCATTTGCACTGACCTCCGGCTGTGGTTTTGACCAGTGCTGCAGGCATGTTCAGCAGCTTTGCTGTTGCTAAGGTCTGTATATGCCTGGGCTCCTGCTTGGGCTTGGGTGAGACTACCTTTGATAAATTGGCCTAAATTCCTCTAAAATGTCTGAGAGCTGGGACCCTGATTTCAAGGGTATTCTGCATGTTGCTGTAGAGATTGAATTGTATGTGGATGCAAAAACAACTTGTGGGAAAACTGTTGGTGGTGTCATAGGGGGCTTATAGCTTGGGTGGGACTCAGTAAAATTATACTCAGTAAGCAAAGAGAAGACAAGGCAGGAGTTATAGGGAATTAGCTCAGGTTTGCAGCAAGAAGAAATGTTGTTGGACTTCTTGAAAGCCTGGGCCCAGATTGATGTAATTGCCACTAGGAATTTGATTTTATGAAAATCTGAGCAGCCTGTATGTATTGCATAATCAAGGGCTTCAGCATAGTAATGCTTTGGAGGTTTGAACACCACAATCTCCAAAGTTTGAAGCAGATGAATAGTATGTCAGAGTAGACAAAATGGTATAATTTTCTTCTCATCATAGAAAGAAAGAAATTCCCTTGTATCATGGGATCCATAACCATCAAGCAGAGGTTGGTAGTATGGGCCAGTCTGTATTACTGAAGAAAAATAATTAAAGTCAGAAATGAACACCAGAACTCACTTGTCATCAGAATAGCTAGTATCGGAAACAGCCAGTAACACATTATCCCCCAGGTTGGACTTCATTGTCCAATCTTCCAAGTATAATGCACCTGAGAGGATCAGTATAAGTAGAAGAGCATAGCTATCTCCACTGATCACTTCATACAAGGTAACTAGCTCACAATTTATTGTGCTTCCCAAAGAGGACTGCCAGACAGGATCTATTGCCACAATCTATTGATTCTTCCCTACTCCTATTCTAAATCCCCTCTCATCAAAGTTATATCAATTACCCTCCTAAATCCTACTTTCTTCACATACAATTTAGTATTGTGAAAACCAATCCCAAATGGTTTCTGGATTGTGTGCATTTTTCCTATCTTCCTGAATTATCCTTGGTTTCAATTATAGAATTAGGGGTGCCTTTCGAGAAGGTGTTTGCTTGTTGCGATCGGCTATAAGATCTCTCCTTTCTTATATCTCGCAACAGGCAACGAGCCTATCGTTAGCCTTTGCAATTAGAGATAGTACTTACCTATCTCTTAGTGTATTCTCTTTCCTTTGAGAATTCTCAATACTTGTTATCTTACACTACTTCCTAGATATTGACTGTTGCCAATACTAAGTCCTTATAGTGCTAACTAGTACTAATTCTGTTCCTCTTTGTGATTGTTAGTCTTTGTAGTAAAGAGCGTAAAGGTGTTTTATTGATAACTTATAAGATAGGAAATAACTTAGGTGGTTGCGTGAAGAACTAACTATCAGGTCCTAACAACCTCCTTATATAGTTCTTCCAGCAACTCGCTTACAAATCAAATGAGTCACAACTATGACTCATACACTCGCATAACATATAACCTCATGACCATACTTGGTCATGCGTGAAAGTCCCATGACCTTAAACGGGTCATGTGCGAAACCTCGTGACTCCTATAAACGAAGTCATGCCTCTTAATCCTCATGACTCATAGGCGCACCAATGAGTCATCGCTCAACATACCAATCAAATTCAAATATAAACAACTATGACTCACAACTGTGAATCATATAAAACCCTATGACTCATATATGAGTCATAGTGCAAAAACATAATATCATATGACTCAATCAAGTCATGTGCAAAACTTTTTAACAAATGAAATCCTATGACATATAACTGTATGTCATGTGAAACCATTACAAACCATGCTGGGTTTGTAATATTACTCCAAACTTCACTGGTAGTGGGTGACTGGTCTGGTGAATCAGCCTGATAATTTCTCTGTAAGATATTATTAGCACAACCACTCATTATGGGTAGTTGTACTTATGTTCCAAGTATATCAAGCTATTTTAGATACATACAAACAGCAAGCTCCTCAACTTTAGTAAGCCTTCTGTTCACTATAGGGCTCTAACCTCGAGGTTGTCTTCCCTTCTATCTTGCACTCAGGAGGCTTTTAGGAACCCCAAATTCACATGCAACACCAACAATATTTGGTTTTTCCCTCTCCTTTAACTTGTAACAGGCCTCCTCTATCCTGACTTTGACATCTGTGGAGTTTCTGAACATTTCAGCTATTTTTCATGATGAATTGGTGGCTGCCAAATGAGGTTATTGCAGAATCTAATATTGAACTATATCTGATATTGAGCTGTTGGGTATGTTGTATATGTGCTACAAGTTTTTGGAATTGTGTACAGTTACATAATCAGCAGGAATCTTGGCACAGTTACCCGTTTCTCCTATTCTTTCTCACTGACACTGGCTTAACCACTACCCCCCTCACCAAACTCTCACAATTGACCTACCATAGAGCTATCACTCATTCATCATATTTCACGTCTCTGGTTTCTGCAACAAATAGTTTCAATAAACTTCAGTAGTCGAGGGTGAGACCAAGGTAGGTGTAAGAATTAAAATTATTTTTGCAAATCATCCTGTGGCTCCTCTCTGCTATACTAAATTATATTTCCTCCTTATATGCTCCTCTTCTTCATCTTCTCTCACTAATACTAGCTTAATAACCACCTTTGTCCTTTTCATTCTCACAATCATCTAATACCTCTGATTCTTCCCTCCACACCTCCCCTCTACTGCTTACTTTTATTTTACTTTTGAAAACTGACCAGGTCTTGACTTCCAATTTATTGAGTTTCATTTCCTCTAGCCTACTAACTCCCACCTACCTCACTTCATTAATAGTCAAACTCTTTTCTTTGACTTTGAATCAGACTTTTACAGAAATGCCACAGGTCTGGTTCAGGAAGACTAGACTCTATCCCAATTTTCAGACAAACAGTATGACAGCTTGGATGCAATGTTAAGGGTTAAAGGGTTAGGGTGCAGTATCGAAACCCACTTATTCCCTACACAGGGCTCTATTTTATACCTCCTATAATTGATGGGGGCCTGGGTAGGGACAGGGGCAAGGAATCATGAAACGAACTGCATAATTCTGTCACTGAGTCGGGCAAACTGGGGAAAGTGGCCAGGTACCTGTGGCCTTTATGGCTCCAGAGGCTCCATAATGGAAACTACAATGCTAAGTCAAATCCATGTTACATCAAATTTTTTCATATGATGCCACTTGATTGCATGATATCATATTTGATGGAAGAAATTTAATTCAATAAAATGTAACCACATTTATAGCATTTGATAAAAGCTATATAGTAACTATCATGATATCACTTCTTTTACAATTATAAACACAGTTGTGTCAACTTAAATCTGATGATAAATTTATAATAATATTAAAAAATATATGAGAACATGATTTAATTTTTTAAGAAATCTACATTGCCCAAGTTACATAATTTGATAATATTGTGATAAAAAATGAAAGTTTAGATGATAAACAAAAAAGTAAGTGAAAATGTTAAATATATTCTTTTGAGATTTTGGAAATAGTGAGAATCAAATACTTGGTATTAAAGAATAGAGTAGAGGAGGGTTAAATCATATCAAAATATTGGGAGTGAGGTGAGAAGTTTTATTTATTTTATATAAGTACAATAAAATAAAAATAAAAAAATAAAATAAACAGAAAAACAAACAAACTTAAAAGATCAATATTTAAAAATACTAGAGATTATCAGAAGCTCATAAAGAGGTAGCCTTAGAGGGTGGCTGTCTCTTAGCTATAGGTACAAATGGATTTTCTTCATGAGTTTCAAGATCGAGAATATAATGCTCAGCAAATCTACAAGTCTGTTTCTCTATAGGTTTCAGGCCCCCAACTGCACCAGAAAATACACTTTCAGCCTGCGTTAACCTATTTCTGTATCGATCTCTATATCAGAGTATCTCCTTTACATCAGAAGTATTATGTCACTTTTTTTGACTTGCTTTGGTGGAGGCACAAAGACTTTCAGCTAAAATATAACAAAGTATTAATCAACAATTAGTATTATAAAAACCAACAAGAAGAAGAAGAAAAAATCATAACAGTTCCAATTTGGTTTTCAGTAAGACGTTCTCATACAATACAGTGTTTGTTATCATGTTTGACTTTAATCATTCAGTTAAGGTAAGTAGTAAGAGAACCAGATCAACATTTTGTATAGTCAATGGATAAAGTACAGCCCTTAGCTAGATCATCAAATATATTCACTATTTGCACATTAGTATTCTAGCTACTATTATTCCTTACTAGAGATATGTAGTAAATTATGAACACTTAGGAAACTGAAATAAAGGAGGAGAGGTTTACATACTGATACTTAACTCAGCTCAGCTAGCAGTGGGATTGATAGATGTGAGGGAGACAGCATTCTTAGTAGTAGAATTGATCTGCTTTGCTCTCTTGGTTTGAGCTCAAGTAGCAATTCCTTGTAGATTGCCTGTCATTGAAGTTGAGAATTGAAGGATAATTAGTAGGTTTGAGAGAAATATGCATATAAGAATGACAAGTACTGAATTGAGGAAAAAGATATTTCAGGTAAAGGAAAAGGATGAGGAATAATACCTTTGTCTTGAGGTTTCACTTTGCCATGAGCTATTGAATGCAATTGATGATAGTCATATGTAATGCAGTGTGTGAATAAAGGGTGTTGAGAATCGCAAGTGGTGAGGGGAGAATTATGGAAGGGGCTAACAAAAGAGAAGAAGGAACTGATATGTACTAGTATATTAAAGTAGTCACTACCTTACATAGGTAGAAAACAAAAAATATAGTCTGGAACCCTACTATTTTACAATAATCATTGTTCTAACTCTTTCTCTCAAAAGTGTATACTATTATTTTAATAATTACTGTACTGTTGCAGAAGACTAGCATTAATATATAGTATTTAGGCCTTGCTTGACAGGTTAGAAAAACTATGGGTTTTGCATTTGTTCTATTTTCATTATATATAAAACAGTGAGAGGAAAGTCAAAATAATAGTTTTCTAACCTACTAAGCAGGACCTAAGTATTAACCACTATATTCTCTGTATTGACAAATCTACATACCGAAACATTTTGTATTGACAACTCTCTTCTCTATATTAACAACTCAATATACCCTTACCTTTTTTATTGACAACTATCTTCTCTATATTGGCAACTCTAGGTACCCACCTCCCTTTTTATTGACAATTATAGATTCTCTATTAATAACTAATTACTCCATCTTGATCTTACAAATATGTATACTTGGTATTAATAACTGTATTCTCTATGTTAGCAACTGTTAGTACTACACATTCTTTTATTAACAACTATCTGCTCTATGTTGACAACTCTAGGTACTCTCACCTTTTTTTATTGATAACTATAGATTCCTTGTTGACAATTAGTTCTTCTCTCTTATAGAATATATCTCTAATAGTAGCAATTGCCTTTTCTCTGTTAACAGCTATACTATTCTCTCTATTATCACAAATAGTATTAATTGCTATTAGTAAATACAAGACTAATATATAATATTATATTACAGCTTAAATTTATTCAAGAAAAGTCTATCTGTACCATCATGAACCCATAAATCTCCAGAAATATATTCACATTCTTTTACTCTAGATATCTGGTCCTCTCTTCAGCCACATTTATTTGTACAAAGATGTTGCATATTTTCAATCTATATAGTAGTAAAGTGGCTAGATATCAGCCATCTTGGTAATACTGGCTGATAAATCCCAAAAGGCCAATTTTTGACCTTTCATAGGATTTTGTCATCTCCTTTAGCACCTTAACTTGCTTTATTAGAATATCTGACTGCTGAAGAGTAGGTGTTTCGATTGTAATCCTTAGAACATCTTTCACTGTGAATATTGTATTGTGAGAGGTTATAAAGGTTTTAAATGCCCATATAGTCTGTCGTCAATAGCTGTATCTTTCAAACTGTTTATATTCAAAGGTATTATTGATAAAGTAATTGTGATATATCTACTGCTTTAATAAGATTATTATATGGTTATCCATTTTCCGATTCTCACATTGCTGCAATAGAAAATTCTTTCTTTTTTGTTGTAGTTTGTCTTGTAGTAATTGAATTAGACTGTTATCATGAGATAGGTTTTGCAGTCCAGAGCCAGCAGAACATAATTGATGTGATACTGGGTCAACCCATACACCACCCTGGAGCAAAGATTTTAATCCAATATCAGCTGCAAACTGATGATCTAAATCCTTACTTGGAGTGTAGTGATTTGAATGTTCCACTTGTTGCTGAACAGATGAATTCATAGCCTTTTCTTCTTCCATATGAAAGTTTCCAGGAACTCTATATTGTTTTATCCAGTAGGAAGCATGACATAAAAGATGATATTTTGGCATTAATTTTGGCTCAGATAGAGGATAATTGAGCTTATCTGTTATTCATGGTATTTGTGGATTCTATACTAAGTTTCTCTCCCATTCAATAAGATCTCTCCATCTGTCTATTAACAGAAGCAGAGAATTTGTTTCACTCTCTAATGCTGTTGCTCATTTGTTGAGATTTGAAATTGTCGATTGATAAAGTAATTTATGAATATTTCCAACTGCAACCCCTATTTTTATCATCACTCCTTCCTCTGGAATACAGTTCTCCAGAGTATCATCATCAAAGAATTGATTAGTAGATAAAAACTGAAGGCAAAGGATGGGAGCTATCTGTGCAAAGACTTTGAAATCCTTCCCTACAAAAGACCTATTCCAGTACATTACACAGTGACCAGTTAGGTGATCTGTAAACCCATCCCAGTTTAGCCCAGAAATAAAGGCATTTAGATGAAGGATATGTTTTTTGATTAACTTATTCCCCAGTAAGGCATGTGTAATATATTTCAGCGGACCTAGTAATAGCGAACTATGTAGCCTCTCATAAGGCTAATCAGTATCAGTATGAGGATTGAATCCTAGCAAAAAATAGAGAGGACTGATTTGAAGTTTTTGGTCAAGCTTCAATCCAAATTTCTTAGAGGGATTAGGGGTAGGATTTGAAACCCAATAGAGGAGAATTTCTAGTATTTTATGCATATCTCAAATCTCACTATTGTGAAGAATTTGATCAGGTAAGCTGTTCCCTGTATTTTTCTTTTGATGGAGATATAACTGATAAGGGAATTCAGAGTTCCAAGAATGTTTTGATAGATCTGATGAGGCTGGACTATCTCCTTTCATTATAATTAAACTGCCCGTGATCATGGTCATGTTTCTAATAGCAGTATCTAATCCAAGGATTCCTCTGTATAAAGATGAAACTTTATTTATAATTGGTGGTAGTAATGATATTCCTGGTATATTGTGAGCAATACCAACAAATCAGAGTACTTGTTTCTCACTTGTTATATATATATATCAAATTACAAGACTTATTTATTGTTATCTATAACTCAAGTAGGACCAATAAACTCACTACATCAGAAAGACCTGGGAATGAAAGTACAGTTGCCTCATGTGGGTTCCACTTCTTACTTCTCTTCCTACTTAATCCATCAAGCCACAGGCTGATATTTCCCACATGTATAGGGAGGTTATGTCCAAAAGAACTGCAGGTCTTTTGTGCCTCAAGTTGAGGAAAGATTTGCAGTATATCTGCAACTGTAACCCCAGAGTACTGATTGGTACTTCCAACATTTCTATTAATTGATGCAATTAATATCACATATCCCTGAGGTGCAGGATATAAATTAGTAGTAGGGGTACTCTCTTGTACTTAGTAAACTTCAATTAGTTATTAGAAACATTTCCATATTTCTTGAAGACATTAGTTTCACAAGAAAACACCTTCTTGGAGCTTTGATAGCTGGTAGTACTTCAAGTAGGATATTTTCTGAGAACCTATTACTACCTCATACTGTCCACAAAATAGTCCAAATTCTATTTCACATCTTGGACCTGATAGTTCATTACAATTTCCAGAGAATTCCATCATACAACTAGTATGAAATTTGATAACAGAACCAAACCAGGTTTTTTTCCATTAGGGTAAATAAATAAGGGAGAATGTAGTGAAGAGCAGTTACCTCATTTATCTCTTGTCCATATATCTTCAAATATCTTTTCAGAATTTGATTCAAGCTTGGTTTGAGTAGATATATGAGATGAGAGAATGATTTGACTATTTTCTTGAAAAGTGAGTGATGATCTTTCCTTTGTAAACTCCATGTAGATAAGGTCTGATATAATGATATAATAATCTGAATGCTCTTGACTATTGTTTGATGAATTGGTTTTAAATATATGTGGTGTTGGAATTCTGTCTCAGAAATACTTCAGTGTTGAGATTAAAGGAATATTGTGTTCTAATAGTTTGTGTAGTACAGACCAGATTACTTCCAGTTGTTGCTGACTGAATGCTAGAGAGTTTGACATTGTAAGTGAGTATAGTAGTGCAAATGTTTGAGATGGAAATAGATACCATTCACTATCACTCATATCCTCATTGTTTAATTGATTAGTTATATTATCATAACAGTTCTCCCACTGGAACCAGGGAGTATGAGATTTCTATGGTGGATATTCAGCTCCACTAGCTCCCCCATTTGCCCTACAGTTAGGTTCCATATCCAAATCTGAGGATATATTGGAGTTTTTTGACATATAGTTGATATTAATTTCATCCTCAAAGTTGTTATCATCACTTAAAAATCCTATATTTTAATACCATCTGCTCTTAATACTATATTTCTAAAATTTGGAAGAGACAATTAAAGAATCACAAATAATAATACCTGCTTCTGTTTCTGGTTGCTGTGAAGCTCCCAGAATACTGTTGGATTGACTGACTTGGAGACCTCTTTCCGGTACTAGTACTTGTGCCAAGGTTGTGGCTCCTAGCCACAACATCAGGTGTTCACAGGCTCACAACTGGGGGTATTCTAAAGAGTGCCTGATAGCTCAACAGTCCTTTACAGCTCAATGGTCCTTTGTGGCTCACCATAGTAAATTGGTGGCTCAATGGCACTTTGTGGCTCAACATAACTCTGTAAATTAAGGTGACTTTAAAGAATGTTTGTAGTCCGTATAAACCAGAGATATACTGACTTTACATACCATTTCTCCACTTCACACACTATTTCTCCACTTCATACACTATTTCTCTACTTCATAAACTGTTTCTCTACACCAACACCAATTATGCTGCCAGCCCCAGCTTTTGTTTTACCCAGTCAGCAAGTCGAGCCTTATGGGGATATTGAAATATGAATCTAGGCTACTGTGACCTTTTTTCAGTCGAGTGAAAATGACGCTACAAATCTTGCAGAAATTGGTTGCAAGTATGAAATATCTGTTAAACTACTTCAAGCTAAGTTACAGGGTTGCCAATCATGTCAAGACTGACCAAGCACAAATCATAAGCTTTCAGATGATCAGGAACTGGCTGTTTGTCAGTATCTTGACTGTTTAGATCAAGTAGGTACTGTTGCCCATCTGCAAATGGTATCAAGCTGCACAAATGCAATCCTCTAATATAGGTACACAGGCTCACGACCAGTACCTATTGCTAGTAACCAGTGGGCCTTACATTTCCTGGATCACCATGCAGAGTATTGTATTCAGAGGCAGCAATCAATCGATGCAGATTGGAAGAATGCTCACAAACCAGACAACATTCGAGCTTGGTTTCAAAAATATCTTACAGTCTGTCAAACACACAATATTCACCCTGGTGACCAGTACAACTTCGACAAAACTGGTTTCTGTATTGGTATACGACGTGACCGATGTATCATCACTCATGATCCAAATTGGCAGGCTTATTTGGCTAATTCTACCAATCGAGAACTTGTAACTGGTTGTGAAACAATTAGTAATGATGAGTTTGTTGTACCTCCAATGATTATTATTCCAGGTGTTATGCACCAGGAGTCTTGGCATACTACTACTAGTATACCAGATAATTAACTTGTAGGTATATCAGAAATGGGCTACAGTAATGACGAATTGTCAATAAAGTGGTTTGACTATTTCGAAGAATTCTCTGCAAAGCGACAAGTAGGAACTCACTGATTGCTACTCTTTGATGGCTTTTGCTCCCATTGCACCAAACAGTTTCTCAACTATTGCGACAAGTACAAAATTATTGTTTTCTGTTTGCCCCCTCATTGGAGCCACCTTCTTCAGCCATTGGATGTGGTAGTGTTTCAACCTCATAAGCATTATCACTCAGAGGCTATAGAGGTAGCCACTCGCATGGGCTATTGGGAATTTGACAAATGTGAATTTCTGGATAGAATTGATTCCATCCACCAACAAACATTCAAACAATCAAATATCAGATCAGTATTCAGAGCTACAGGCCTTATTTTATATAATCCTGATCAGGTTATTTCAAAGCTACGAGAGGCAGCTCTAGCAGTCAAGGAACCAGCAATACCTCCCCTCGAGTCTTCTGTGGGTATTCCTCTTACAATTCCACACTTAAAGGCACAATGTGAACAATTACTACAGGATGCAAAAGATATGTCACCAGATTTCCAGCAAAGATTTAAGTTTGTACTACAAGGTGGGCTAGCTCTAGCCCAATCTGGTGCATTAGCAATGGAGTACTTAGAAAATACACAGGCAGTGGAGGAAGCCCGGAATACAAGGCATATAGCTCACAGTAGAAGGCTGACACAAAGTGGTGTTGTAATATATGCTTCTGAAGTACGACAAATGGCAAAAAGAAAGAAGGATGTGGAGGTGGAAAAGGCGGAAAACCAGCAATGCAAGCGACAAAATGCCCAAAATAGAGTTGAGAGAGTGGCGCATTAACCTTTCCTGGACAAGATAAAGGCAAAGGTGAAAGCTAGGAAGGCAGTTCAAGCCCAGAAAAAGAAGATATCCAGGATGATTGTAATGGGGATCAAACAACAGGTAAGATTGTGAAAATTAGTCTAAAACAAAATACTGTATTCACCAAACTTTAGGTATTATTTTCAGCTATGATACCAGCACCGCACTATAATAATCCATTAGCATGAAGTTGCATTAGGCCCGAAAGTTATATTATACCATCCAGTTACCTTAATTTACAGAGTTGTATTGAGCCACAAAGTGCCATTGAGTTACCAATTTACTATAGTGAGCCACAAATAACCATTGAGCTGTAAAGGACCATTGAGCTATCATGTACTCTTTAGGCCCTGTTTGGCAACAAACATTCCGTTCCGTTCCCCCATACAAATGGCCATTCGCCATCCATTTCTAAACTGATCAACGAAACTGGCGTTTGGTAAAGTTAAAACCTCTCAACCATTCCATTAAGAAATAGATTGGCTTGGCAATTGAAATATTATATGAAAATTGATAATCATGGAAATAGAAACAAAGTAATTTAATAGGTTAATTTAATTTTGTATATTATATTATAATATTATTATTACTTCAATTCCCAACACAACAAGGGGACAACTCAAACAAGACAATGGCGACCAATAACAATATCAGCGCACTGCATACGACAATTATACAAAAACAAATACAAGTCACAATTGGTGTTGCAGTTTATAGCCATTTATTCCTCTCAAAGCAGCCAGTCCATACATCGATTCGAACTGGGGAAGTCTATACTGATGAAATTCTTGCTTCACACCCACAACATGTCATGGATTTGATTCGAATACCTATTACAACACTCCTAAACCTTCGTGACTGGGTTCTCGAGCATGGCCTGCTTGGTTCTACCAGGGGTGTAATAGTTGAGGAGTAACTAATTATGTTTTTGTAGATCATTGGACATGGAACAACAAACAGGGAGGCGCATGAGCAATTTCAACATAGTGGGGAAACAATTTCATGGTAATATTTACTAAAATTAAGAAGTGTTTAAAATTGAACTTACAGTATGCTGAACATTCTATAGGCAGTTCCATTGAGTCCTGAGAGCATTGCTGCTATTGTACGAGGCATTTGTTCATCTTCTGCCAAACAACACTCCAGCACGAATTCGAAAGGACTGGGGCAAATGTCCT
Organism: Choiromyces venosus 120613-1; assembly: GCA_003788595.2. Classification (NCBI taxonomy): domain Eukaryota; kingdom Fungi; phylum Ascomycota; class Pezizomycetes; order Pezizales; family Tuberaceae; genus Choiromyces; species Choiromyces venosus. The sequence goes on from ML120596.1 coordinate 18,256, forward strand.
ACTTTGCTGATATACATGGAGCGATTGATGGAATCCACATTTTGGCTCATGTTCCAAGCCATCAGCAAGGGCCATACCGGAACTGAAAGGGAACCATCTTGCAAAATGTGCTTGCAGATTGTAGGCTGGACATGTACTTTTTTTATTTTTGCCCTGGCTGGGAGGGTTCAGCAAATGATGCTCATGTGCTAGAAAATGCAGAACTCAATGGTTTTCCAAAATATGAGAATGCAATATATCTTGCAGATGCTGGATATGGCCTTCGACCCAGATTTTTGACACCATACCATACTGTACAATACCATCTTTGAGAACAGTCTTTAGCCTGACTACGTCTGCAAACCATGGAGGAGTTGTTCAACCTATGTCACTCACAGTTGTGAAATGTGATTGAGCAGATTTTCAGGGTTATGCACCGCCGCTTTCATATTCTGAATACTACCCCTGAGTATGACCTGGATACACAAGCACAACTTGTTTTAGTTGTTTGTGTGCTGCATAACTTCATCAGACATCAGGCAAATGGAGAAGAGGATGAGTTTTATAAGGAGGGTAATCAAGCAGTGGAGGATGCCCCTAACAATTGGAAGCCCAATACCTTGGGTGAAGAAGAAATGGGCAGAGATATGGGACAAGCACAAGACATGAAGAAGATGATACTTGAATGGGATAGACGGGCTACAAAGATGTGGATTGACTATGTACAATACAACAATAAAGGCAGATAATTCTAGCTACAATTACAATGTCAGCCCCGATAGCGTGAAATTTGATGTTTTAACCATAATTCCTCATCCTCCCCTCCATCTAATGCTAGAAATATTTCTGCTTTGGTTGCATTCTCGAAAACCACATACCCAATCAGCATATCCTGAGTTGACTATCCGGGCTTTCCACGATAGGTCTTGCGAAACTTTGCAATGGCTTGGTGGACAGCAGAGGTAATTGTTGGAGTAGGGAGCGGAGCAGAAGCCATGTTTTCTACAGCTTGGATGAGGCATTCAGAGGCAGTTCTGGAGCATTGGTGAATGTGGCCTAAAGGCATAACCGGCTCACCGTCAGTACCTTTTCTCTTTTTAGTCTGAGGAGGGGTATCATCACCACTAGGCTGGTTGGAGGAGGGAGCAGCGTTATCATCAGGGTGTTCATTAATGGTTGTGGACATCGAGTTGCGAGCTCTGGGGTATAATGCCTGATGTCCTGTAGCTTGTGTACCTTCCAGAATTTCAGCCAATTCAGTATCATTAGGCAGAGGCTTGTCACGAAACTCCTGAATCGCTGGTTGTTTTTTAATCTCCATATCCCACACCTCATCAGGTGCAGTAACTGCACCAGTTGTTGAATTAAAGCTAAAGCCACTCATATCCTTCAACCTTGTCCAAACTTTCCACTTCCGCTTCAACATCTCTAACTTTCCCTGGCACTGTTCTCCTATAACTGGAATACTCGTACTGGTAACTCTCTGAACAACTTTTGCAACTTCGTTCCAGACATCCATCTTAAATCCATTATCTGATCATTTGCCAGCTCAAATGGCTTGGACAAGCTCTCGGAGTAATGTGGTGATCATCTCAGAAGACCAGTCGATCGGGCATGCGTGTGGCTTCCGTGGCTTTAATTGCTTTTCAGTAAAGAATGAAGGGATCTTGTGACTCTCTGGAGTCTCAATTCGTGCCTCTCTGTTAGTACTCATATTACTGTTATCTCCTCTCTGGCTATTTATTCATCATCTAGTTAGTCACATAATTGTATTAATATTTAAGGATTGGAAATTGTCAACTTACTCAACCTCAGTAGAATTATTCCTAGCAAGCACCATAGATGTAGGCTGGATTGGATCATCCCTTGGTGGAGGTTGATTGATTGGTTGAGAAGGCATTTGACTGGTGGGTGTTCCAGTTGTAGGAACTTGGATAAATTCATGTTAACGACACAAAAAAAATTTCATTTAAATGAGATGAAGAAAATTTATATTTAATGCAAGGCAGAAAATTGCTGTAGGGCAAAGAGAGTTATTATGTAGCAATGAATAGTTGGTTCTAGCCAAAGTTTTTTCATCGCTACGACCATTTCAAAATTGGGAAAGACAATTTCCATCGGTGACACTGTGACAAAACTGAACAGTCAACCCACCTTCCGTTCCCACCCAACAGGCCATTACAGTGCCCCCAGTTATAAGCCTGCAAACTCCAGCTATTGTGGCTGGGAGCCACAACCTTGGCATGCATACAGTACTACTAGTACTCTTTTCATTGATATCAACAAATGAGTTTATATTGGGTGAAATTTCCTCTCCAACCAACAAATTCTTGTGTGGATTATCAAAATTTAATCTATTCATATATTGTTAGAATTAGGATAGTCATATATGTGACATAATTGTTTTTCTAAACATATAATCTTTTCATGTAGTTTGGGTTAGGACATTGTCACAAATTGTGACTAAGCAAGGCAGAACGGCAAGGCAGATTTCACCTGACTCATACTTATGAGTCAGAAGGGACGAGTATTTCACATGACTTGTACTAACAAGTCATTCATTGATTTTTATTGGTTGTTTGATTTTCTATGACTTGCAATAGCGATCATATGATATTATGTTTTCACACGTGACTCAGATTATGAGTCACGAGTTTTATACAGGTGGCGCGATTTGCGCACCTGATTAGTTTATTAGTTTTTGATTGGTTTTATTAGTTAGCGAGGACGACTCATAGGAGTCAGCTGATGGTTTTCACATGATGACTCAATCGAGTCATACGTACGGATGACTCATAGGGATGAGTCATCAAGGGTTAGGGTCGAGGGAGGAACGACTATATAAGGGGGCTCGTAGGCGAGAGTAGTTAGTTCCTCACGCAACCATCTAAATACTTTTCAATACAAAGATCTTTTCTAAAAAACAATAAATCTGTTCAGAATCCCAAGATTGTCAATTGGGACAATCAGAGAGTCATAGAAGTCAAGGACTTGTACTACGAAAGAAGAACCCAAAAGCGACCGAAGGAACTCGGGCCGACAATCGAGTGAGACAAGAAAGGTTGCCTTCTGCAAGTATATCCAAAAGAGAGAGGATTGTAACAGATATACTAATAGAGAAGGAGAGGAATTAGTCCAAACTTACTATTTAAAGAATTGGAAATACTTTTCTCTGTAGAATTATATTGAACTTATTGTCTATTAAATGCTATTCAGTGTTCCCCTTTTTTGTCAGAATGAAGATAGATGTTAATTCCATCTTGTATATTGTATATATCACAAAGAGAGGCATATTTTGCTAACTTAGCCTTTTCATCTAGAAGTATAACATGAGAAATATTTTCTATATGCTTTGCCTTAACACAGTGCTTAATAAACATTGCACCTTGATTGTAGATAGTATTATCATCACATAGTGGGTAATGAATATTTACATCTATTTTATCCTTATCAGTTCATTCACAGTCTGTTTAATATAGATTGCAGGAGATACAATAGTTTGTGACTTACTTTATCAAAAGATTGTTTAATTCAAAAACAAAAAGAAAAATGCTGGTTATATATTTTTCTTTCCAAAATTGTGCAAAAATCCTTTGAGACAATCTTTTGTATATGGTGTGTATCATCTACCCACAGTACCAGAGTAGATGCAATGGGGAACTCAAATTCAAGTTATGGAAGATACAATGAGGGACCCCTTTGTAAAAACTATTACCTGTTTTATAGAATTGAATGTCAAAGCATCCTCTATTGTATGAATTTGTATCCTCCAGTTCATCCCCTTGGTGCCATGGTTAAAGGGTACCTACTATACTCAGACTTTTAGCAGTACCATGATGATAAAGCATAATTGTGGTAGTCTTGGCATGATCAATATTCTTTGTATAAAACTCATATCATCTTCTACCTTCTCTCCTTCCTCTTTCCTAACAATGCTGTTCTCTGACTATCTCTATCTCAATAACCACCCCCACCACTGGATACCCTGATTTGTATTTTCAATTTCTCTGTTAGTATTCTTTAACTAACTTAAGAATTTAATGTATAGTGAATTTCTTTACATCAGTCCATCAATACCAATCACTACCATGGTTGACAATGAAGGAATATGGAATACACTTGAGAATCACTTACCCAACTCTCACCAGTTAACCTCTCATTGTGTCACTACTACTAGAGGAAGAACCTCTACTCGTCACTCACAATGAGTACACCAATATCCTTTACAATACATTGAAACTTCTCATCTTGCTCATTGGTCAATAAGTCCTCTGTTAACAAATAATTTGACAAGTACTTCTAACTTTATACCTTTGAGTGATCCAAATACTATGACTGGTAGCCATTCATCTTTTCTTGATCTTGAGGCTTTTTAAGTTATTTAAAAACTGTAATGATTTCTTGATTTACTCTCTCCAGCTACAAACAAAAGTACGACCTTTACTAATCCTCATATCACTATTTAGTTGAATCAAACCCTTGATGAATTCATGATTCTTCACACTTCTAGACTTACCACCTCTCAAGAATTTCCACCTTTATATAATTTACAATCTCTTCCAGTTGCCTCTCCAATACCTAGTTCTTTAGAGGAACCTTTCAGCCCTAGTTTGACAAGATCATCTTCTAGGATAGAATCAGTTATCAGAGTAATTTATTTACAAATTGATAAGCTTGAGAAAGACCAAAGAGTTACATGGGAGGTAACTTAAGCTAATCAAAAAGCTCTTTTGAAATCTCTTCAACTACTTTCTGAGGCTATTATCAAAACTGGTGATACCAAGCAAGTTATTTATGCTACTGTTACAAGAAATGTCACACCTGTAACATTCAGGAAGTTTGTTGAAGTAAGTTTACCTAATTCATTTCCTTTAATAAATACTCATCTTGCTAATATATTAAAAATATTTTGTTCTAAATAGAGTCCTAATACAGTTACTCAAGATGCAGAATTATTTCAACTTCTACAAAGCTCTAGGATTAAGGCTACCCAAGTTGAGTCAGTTCTCAGCCAAAAAAAAAAAAAAACACTCACAAAGGAAAAAGTTGTATGTTCTATCCCTCTTTTGTTGGTTTTAAGTTTTATCTCCTCCATAACTATTACCTTATTATTAGCTATCAAAAGGCAATATTCTATTAGTACTTGTCCTATGAAACTTTACTGATCCTTTGATTGTTCTTTTTAGGTATAGCTAAGAGATTTTATTAAGTCTTTATTTCATTAAATTGATCTTACAAGTGCTAGATTATTCCAAAAAACTATTTTAGTAGTATAATATAATTCTTTCCAAGTCTTTAAAGGTTATTAATTTTCTAGTAATTATTATGTCTTGATTTATTAGAAGTTTCTATCTACTCAGGGATATAAAGGTCTTACGGTTGCACTCATTCATGATAAAAAAGCTAGTCTTGTTTCAAATCTAGCAACTATCTTGTCTGAAGAAAAAAGCAATCTTAAAGGCAAGTTGCAGAATACAGAAATACACTTGTTACCGGTTGAGCAGCTAGCAAAGAACTTATTTCAGGATAAGATATTCTCTGCTGCTAAGCCTGCACATAAAGATAATATGAAAGTTTCTGCAGAAAAATGGGTAAGCTATGTATTCTAATCTTGTTTTAATATATTAGTTGCTTGTAAGACTAAAGAATTCAAGCTAACTTAAGTACTTTGCCATATAGAGATTGGTCACAGAACATTTGGTGGTAGTCAAGATTACAGCTGCTAGATGGTGGCTACAAGTTTATGACCAATTAGTGAAGCTGCATGATGAGTCTCACTCTGATCCTCACCTCTCTCTGTTAGTTTTTATTATTGCTTTTTTTCTTTCTTTTTACTGATCTCCTTTTCTTTATAGTATTAAAAAGGATGTGCTAATATCCTAGTAGTATGAACAGCAAGATTCTCTATAAGGATGAAGAAAACCTTCGTCCTAATAACCTTGATAATAATTCAACCCTTATAGATGACTCTACTAGGATTATTATTGATGATAGTGATGAGAGTATGGATACAGATAGTAAATGGTTTGGTGGACTTGAAAATGACTCAGATGATGGTAATGATGGTACTAGTAGAAATAACTTTGATGAAGCTGATATACTTAGGAGGCAGCCAGAGGTTGACTCTAATAGATATTCTCCTTAAGGGTCTAAAGTGGTACCTAACTTGATGTATACTATAGGTGACTTTAGTAACTAAGTTAGTTTCTACCTTTTTATTAGCTATTATTCTCTAATTTGCTCTTTTAGTACTATTATTTACTATATTTCCAATTTTGTAGTATGAGATTTTACCTCTTTACACATTTCTATTACTCCTGATATTACATGATACGACCTCCTCTTGCTTACAAAAATGTAATATTTGATTTAAAAAAAATGAAAACATCAAATTATTAAAATACAGTCATTGGTAAACTTAGCTTCCTATATATAAAATCCCTTAAGATTTCATCTAATCTTCTACCTGGTTGAAAATGGTATATCAGAATCTTACATTTTTGGGTGAATATTTTTCATTCTTTCTATTTTATCAGTGAATATAATTGAAAACTTTCTCTCATCACTTATACCTACTTTGATTGAATTTTTTAAAGCCTGATTTAATCTTGTCAAAGGTATCTCTAACTATTTTATAAATATTTCATCAAGCTTCAAATTTTTTTTGTAAATAGATATAGAACTTTTCTTGCTTTTACAAATGTTCCCTCCCATGATAAGACATGATTTTTTATTGATATGAAGAGATATCAGACATAGATTATATAGTGTCTGTTTTTTAAAGCTTAACCAATCTTGAGTTTGACTCAGGGGTGTAAGTTCACTTCGCTACCTACATTCTGACACCAGAGAACATCAAAGTTGATATGACTGTTCAGCAATAAAATATGGTTATTACATATATCCAAAATACCTACAATTACCATCAAGGTCAGGAGTAAGTATGAGTCTAAAATTTCATGTATCAAGCAAAAGATAGACTATTTGGTCCCCAGAATTATGCCTGGACTATTACCTCTCCAATATCCTTTTGGTATGTTCTGTATACCTTTACTCCAGAGCTTTTTCTTTTTGCAACCATGCTTTTCCAGATACCAGCAAACTCAGTTCCAAGTGAGAGATTATTTTCTGTGCAAAATCTAATTCATACAAAATTCTACAATGCCTTTGATGTTGGCAAAGTTGACAAACTGACATACATATATCTAAGCCATCAGGATTTGGACTAGGAGAGTAGTGAACGAAGAAAATTTCTGGATTTGTCCTCAAAGGCCAAGATTGAGTTACAGGATATTGCCGTTTAGTTACTTGAGTCTAGTGAGTCCAATGGGACTGAAGGTAATATATTTTCCATTCATTTCTAATTTAATTCAATAGTTTTATTGGTCTATTAACTGACATACTGTTTTCAATCTAGATACAGATTGTAATACTGGTAGGATTGGAAATAAGGATCTGAATATAACAGAGGAATGAAGAGAACTAGTTGGTGGCATAGACATTCAACAATCTTTTGGTAAAGAATAAAGCTGTCTTTTAGATAACTTGACTGGAAGTATGTAACTTCTTGATAGTCAACTATGATAATTAATTTTATTACTAAGTATTTATGGTGTCAAATGAACTACATACTTTACAATATTATATGATATATGTATGATATTATACAGTATTATACAAATATATATAATACTGATCTCACCCCCTAGGTACAATGTTGGACCAATTTTCCACACAACTGGTAGATATGCTATATCTTGAAAGGTTTCCCATGTCTGGTCTGGGAATACCTCTTGTCAATAATCAATTGTTGATCCTAAAAAAAACTATATGTACTTAGATGTATTAGTCTCAAGTATCTTAGCTAGGATCAAACATACATGGTACCAGTCTCACTAACTTATCAGTTGTTGCTTGCCTATAGATGGTTGTAGAGAGTTCGAGCAGTGGAGTACCATGACTCTTACATACTGTTTATCCAAGACAGAGATAGAGTTTGGAGAAAGGTTTCTGCAATTGTGATTAGTCGTATAGGAGTAAAATTGGATGAAATTCAGCCACTATCATTGCTCCAAGTTAATGATGAAGATGGCAAAGACACACTGGAGACCCTCTTAATTGAATTTGACTATTGGAAGGATGATGAAGGAGGAAACCTCTTTTTGGAATACTAGTGACATTGCTTGGGTGGCACAGGACTGGGCGATATATAGTTACTCCTAGTTAGGGAGTGAGATCGCTGTTATACATATTTGTATAATACTGTATAATACCATATAAATCCCACAATATAATATTATTATAAAATACATATTTTATTTGACAATATAAACACTTGGCAACAAAATTAATTATCATAGTTGACTATCAAGAAGGAAAATACTTCAATTCAAGGTATCTAAAAGACAGCTTTATTCTGTACCAGAAGATTGTGCAATTTCTATGTCACCACACAGTTCTTCTCCTTCCTCTATCATATTTAGATCCTTATTTCCAGTCCCACTACTGTTACTATCTGTATCTGGATTGGAAAGTATATGTCAGTTAATAGACTAATAAAACTATAGAATTCAATTAAACCTGAATGGAAAATATATTACCTTCAGTCCCATTAGATTCAGTAAACTCAAGTAACCCAATCAGAATATCCTCTAACTCAATCTTGACCTTTGAAGACAAATCCTGCTATTTTCTTAGTTCACAATCTTTCCTGTCTAAAACCTGATAGTTGAGATATATGTATGTCAGTTTGTCAACTTTGGTAGCATCAAAGTGATTGTGGACCTTTGTATGAATCTGATTTTACACAGAAAATTATCTCTCACTTGGAACTGAGTTTGCTGGCATCTGGAAAAGCCTAGTTGCAAGAAGAGAAAGCTCAGGAGTAAAGGTATACTGAGCATGCCAAAAGGATATTGGAGAGGCAATAGTCCAGGAATAATTCTAGAGCACAAATGATCTATCTTTTACTCAATTCATGTCATATTGGATCTGTACTTGCTCCTGAACTTCAGGGTGCTTGTAGGCATTTTAAATATATGTAGTAACAATATTTCATTACTCCACAGTTATATCAACTTCAATATTCTCTAGTGTAAGAAAGTAGGAAGCTCAGTGAACTGTCAGGACTTGACAATATATTCTTCTCTGATAAAGACCTAATATACTATCCAGATGTGGATTTAAATTTATAAGGTGTTAAAGATATATAGAAATAATGAACTAGCAGGGAACATTCCAAGATGAGACTTCTCAGATTATGACAAGACCTCAAGATTATAAATAGGTAGAATAACATCTCAGAGCTCTGCAACATTGTTCCAAAAATCATGATTACCCTAAGGCTATGGGACTTCATTCTCAAGGTAAGTTGATTCATTCAGTGCATATACCTTTAATGTATGTCTATTCTTTTAGACTCATTCGATTGAGCTAGCTTGAGTTCTGCATCACATAATAAGCAGGAGAATCAAAGCAATAGTATTCCTATAGTATCTATTTCACTTCTCCAGGAGAATCAATAGTCGGAGAGGGGACTAATGAAAGCTATTGATAACTATGGTAACTTGAGCTTGAATTGACCTATAGTAGGGAACTCCAAGAATGTGTTTAATTAAGAGCTGGAGTCCATGAGAATCACAGGGAACAAAGAGTGACTTTGAGAGTTGAAGTCATCAATCACAACAAGAATCTTTCATAAACAATGCATGGTAGAATAGGTGTCTGTAGTGAAACTATTGATTTGTTCCTATTCACCAGTTACAAGAATGTTTAGTTTCATTATTAGCCAACCAGTAATATTTTCAGCCAAGGAAACCATTCTACTGGCATTTTCTGAAGAGTTATGAAAGGTACTGCTTTTTGTATTTATTGAGAGATTAATAATTCGATTCTTTGAAATATTCTCACTCTCATCTATAATTATATGAATATAATAACATGATTGGAGGACTGCTTGCACTTTTCTCTTGACCAGGCTGTATGTTTTATCAAGTAAAATCATACTCAAAAGGAAAGAACTTGGCAATTTGTATGTGACGGAGACTTTCTGATAAGTGGTAGAAAAATGGTATGATTGCATCAGATGGAAAAGTAAATTCTTCATGTAAACTCCCATAGTAAAGGAGAGATTGTCATCATGCTTTTGGGCCATGGTAAGATGCTGGATATGGTTTGAAATTTGTGTTTGACCTTGAACTTCTTTGGTGCTTCCAATTCTGGTCTTACTAAGAATGTACATCTAATCTTGATATTTAACATAGAGAGACTACTACTCATACTAACAAGTTAGGCTTTTTGGAAATGATTTGCTACCAGTGATAAATCTTACTACTTTATACTGCTTAAAATTAAGCATATTTGTAACCAATAAAAGAAAAAGGAATTATAGAAATCTTAACTTTTACCCTGCATCTGGAGCTAGGATTTCAAATGAATTGTACATTTGAGGATCTTTGGTATGGCCCATTTGGTTGGCTTGTTGTGGTCATTATGGGAGGTATTTATTTAGGTGTAGTAGTTGTTTTTGGGGGGAATTGTTCTGGGGTGGAGTCATTTAGGGGCATGGTTGTTCCAAGAATTGTCATTCTACTAGTAGCAGGTGACTGTTCAAGGCAGTTGTGGTCGGAGGGGGAGGTAGCTGTTCAAGGAGGTGATTATACAATTAGTTATAGGAAACCTTTAACTGTTATCTATTTAGTATATAAGTTGGAGGGAGAAACAATTTTTGCAGGTCACTTATAAATATATTTACAATTTAAGGTTTGGGATTTATGCTTTACAATTTTGGAGCTCGTATGTATGGTAGGTATGATATAAAAAGAATGGGTAAATATATGGTATATTATGGTTTTATATATATTTTTGATCACTCTACTACTGGAGGATCCCCACCCTCCATATTATGTTTTTCCCCTCAGTCAATGTCCCCCCTGGCCAACCTTATCCCTAAAATACATAGAACTTTGTATTTTCTTTCTTTAACCACTCAGTCAATTTGATTTCTTCTTTCACTATATTGATAGGTATATATATATTTCCTCAATCCTTATATTTCCTCAATCTTTATCTACTCTTTTGTCAATCTCTTTATTGCTCTTTATAGAAGCAAATATATCGGTACCCACATGTTACCCTCCTTTATATTTTAACAAGTAGTGCTGAAGGTGGAAACATAGATGCAAAGATTGATTTTGAGCCTTAGGAATTGGGGATTGGATGTTGAGATAAAAAAGTGGCCATATTGGTTGTTAGTTTGATCGAATTGAGGAGGGATTCTATGTTGGAAGCAATGATGTGGGGAGATGCATTTTGATTCAGTTCAAGTATGATAAGATGAGTCCTAGTCCAACAACTATGATAGAAAAGTTCAATGTACTCCATAGAGTAAAGGTATAGTACAAATCATCTATAATGTAGACCAATGGAGATTCAAAATATAATGCCTTATAAAATCAGGATAAGAGTAGTTCATAACTAAATACTCATTTTAGGAGGTCTATGATTCAAATCTTATCATTACTTATATATTTCTCATTTATTGTCTATTTTAAGGTGCTCCTCCTATCTTATATCGTATGTAGATTGGTTAAAGGGGACAAGTATAGGTAGTTGTGATCAGCTGATTGGTCATTTCTGTTTTGCAACTTGGAGATAGATATCTCATTTGAGTTATGATCTGTTTCTATAATGTCAAGTTAGTGGTGATAGGAAGTATGGTGTAAAAGAATAGGAAAAATATAGGAGAGAATGTTTTTGTGATTACTGAGACATAGATTTGGTGTTTCTTTTTCATGGAGCATTGTTGAGTAATGAAAGAGTAAGAAAGTAATACAGACAATAAATGAGAAAAACATAAGTAATGATGACATTTGACCCATGGACCTCCCAAAATCAGTATTTAGTTATGAACTACCATTACCCTGATTACATAAGGCATTACATTTTGAATCTAAATTGGTTTATATTATAGATGATTTACACTATACAGAGAACTCAGAGAGGTACTACCATCTAGAGACCTCAAGGTACTTGCTAGCAATTGGAACCTTTTGTTCCTTTCCTAAATTGACCATCACCCTCTCTCCCACCTAATTACTAGTACTACCAGAGACTATAAGAGCTCAGGTTTGAATAAAGGTGATCTGATTAAATGTTCTATCAGACCATCATATTGCACTTTTTGATAATTTGTACAGTACAATATAAGAAGATGGCCAAATCAACTATATTTTGTAAAAGGCTACCCTGATCTGATTTAATATGATAACTTTATCTTTCTATACTCAAAGAAATCCTAAATCCCATGCTCCCACAGGCTCACATTCATGCCAAGACCCAACTCGTGGGTTGGTGGGCTCAATAGCACAACCACATAGCTTTAATCTCCAAACCATAATCACCTCCTCCTTCTCTTGCTCCACCCATTTGGTGATTGACTAATTGAGATTCCAATACTAGCTTGAAAGTCAAACATCTACCCTCTCTTTACTCCCTATTCATTCCACATTATGTTTGTGAGATTGTCAAACTTTTTCCTACCAATTTGGATTATTTATGAGTGTATTTTGTTTTCCATTAAATCACTTGACACAACACTTCTTATCTACTGACACAAAACACAAAGAGCAGATCTATAAAGTGAAAACCCTGAGAATTTAAGGTTGTCTGTACTAAATTCCCTATTTTCTCTATGACTATGACGCCAAAGATGGATGATCCACCCTCGGATCCTTGTAGTGCAGCCATTAACATGCTACTACCTGATTCCCACCGCGAAGCGGAATGGGAGGAAGGGAACTCTGATGCCGACCTCCTTGCGCACTCCGGTGACATTAATCTACCACTCCTGGTACGACTACGTCATGTTGTGGTTCTCGGTTTACCTATACCACTGTTGAAATTCACGATACTTCCATACCGCTGTAATGTTAGTAGGAGTTGCACGAGAAAGAGAGATGTTACAGGATTAGTGTGTTTGGGACATTGTTTGATATGTCACACTAAAGGATGCAAGGAAAGGTAGTTAGCGGTAGCAGGAATGTTTGGGAGGTTTCAGGAATTAGCTAAGGATTAAGGATGTCATAGATTAAGAGTTTGTTTGAGGATGAGACGAATTGGTGTCGGACTATGGCAGTTAGGAAACAGATAAGAAACGGTTAGGAAACGCAGGAAGAAGCAGGAAGGTATTAGGACTGTCGGAGAACAGTCAAGAGGAAAGGGAGAATGTTTTAGTAGAAGTTTGAAGGAGCTGCTCGCAGGACCTTGTGGAAGACTGGGAGAGAGCACGGAAGTCACTATGGATGAGGATGAGAGAAAATGTTGTTAAGTGACGATTTGTTATATAAAGGACACCTCCGGTAGCTTAGATAGAACAAGACACAAGACAACGAGCAAATAATTTCCTGCACAATCCTACCTAATTTTATTATCATCATGGATGGTACCATAGGTTCGGTGAGTTTAATGGCGGGAGTGTGCAGACCATCGAGATTGTAAGTATTCTCCACCTCATCGCATTTACATATACATGAGTAAGGGTTAACATGTATCGCCACCAGTATGACTTCCTTAAAAATACTTTTGTTGACCTTCAAGAACATCCAGATAGGCTCACAGTTCCCACCAATACTTTCTTCCCCACTCAGGACCCTCCCTGTGATGTCCCAGTCCCGATCGCTTTTATCTGGACCATTAATGAACCTGCCAACTTGCTTGTCAAGCAAGTCATTAAAGGGTATGCTATGACAACTGGTACCAGGGATCCCGTCTGGGCTGCAGTCATATCTATGTTTGTCAATGAAAGATAGCTAGTTAATAGCCATTTTTTTTCTTTATTGATATTGTTATTACCAGACTGCTAAAGAAGAACCCCATGCTGACTGGAGAACTGGGCCCCGGAGCCACTGCAGGTGATCGATCAAAAGAGATTTGGCTACCTTGGAGTTACCACAAAATCGAAATTCTGCTGGCATCATACATGCCCTTCGCCTTTATATAACCTCACTCAATACAATACAACTGGTGAGTTTTGGTCTCAGAGTGAGCTACACGTGGGGGAAATATGCTTTATCGTGCCGTCCAACCACACTTCCTGCCTACACCGGCAACATAAGATGACTAAAACAAAAAGGGGCAGGGCTTTTAATAATGCTGGCACATTAGTCTAGAGTTTGTATTTACAGAGAAGGCAATACCAAGCCCTATGACCTGTTGAAGCATGAGCTTTGTGGGGTATTATTCTTCCCCCTTTTCCTACTCTTTGTTGTGTAGCAGTTACCGAAATAGATACTAATTTTGAGATCTCCTAGTTTCTGATACTGCTTTCAAAAGATTTTTTTTCTCATTCCTTTAAAACTCATTTGATTATGCCCTACTCAATTCTGATTTGCAGGTTGAACCCATACAGTACAGATAACTGGAGGCTTATCTCTTTCTAATAGAAAACCGCCAGACTTCTAATATAGATTTCTCTGCCTTCTGAAATAGATTTATTATTAGACAGGCAGCATTGAAACTACTCACTGCTAGTACTAACATGCTGTAATACTCATTCCGACACTGTGGAAGGGTATTGCGCGTGATGTCCTATGATACACCTCCGGCTTTCACGAGGTCTCAGCTGTACACCACAACTGTCAAAACATCTGTGAAGATACAGCACTGAACAAAGCAAACCGGAACTAGCAGAATTTTGAAAATTCCTTTGCGAGGAGCAAGACGAAGTTGTGATAAAAAATAAATTCCTCTAATCACTGCTTCTGGGATCCATCTGCCCTTATCTATTAAGCTCGGTGTTTTGACACTATGGTCACCTGACTGACTTTGTGTCAAACGAATTAGGATGTCCCCCTCTGAGAAAAAATGACTCAACACCCCCTCAAAACAAAGACCAACAGCAATACCTCAATGTTTTCGACTGGTCCAAATAATCCACACCAAGGAACCACTCCACCTGCTGGTAGTCACAATCATCGGGCCAAGGTCAATGACAATCACCTCCTCCTACAGCTGTTGCCTCAAAAAATTACCTCCAGGGGTCTGGACTGGGCAAGGGTTTATTTGAAAATACTTGTGGAGCGAAAGGTGGTACCCGGTACCAATATCAACAGCAACAACGTGAAAGAGATTGAGATCATACTTCCCACCAGCGTGGTCCCCAGGGGCAAGGTATATTAGTGAAGCTGAGCGAGGAACAAAGGGCTGAGATCAATGAGACTGTAAGTGCACTCGGTGCCTCAGGCTTCGCACATCCGATAATATGGCTAGAAATTTGCTTATGGTTTCATGATACTACAGTTTCACCTCTTTGACCTCACGAAGAATATAGAATTGGGATGGGGTTTTTGCCTTACATTTTTGGTTGCATATATATCACGGCTATGTTGTAAATCACCGACAATCACGAGGTAACTGCAGCAATTGTGGAATATTGATGAATATCTTGGAGGATAAAGGATTGGTGTTTGGAATAGGATTTAGGTGATAGGGGTAGGATTTAGGTGATAGGAGTAGGATTTAAGGACTTGGAGATAGGATACAGGATATGGGGGATAAGGGATAGGGAGGGATTACTCTTTCGGAAAGTACGGGAAATTTGTTTGCCTTTATGTTTTGATTACGTTTTTGTCCTCCGTTAGAATAGCTTTTATGTTTATAAGTACTGCAACTTCGGTATGGTTGGTTGGTTAGCATGATACATATATAATGTACCGGTCCTTTGGAGCTAGTGGTGTTTATACTTCACGTGGGTTTTTACAAAAGAAATGAAGGGGCCCGGGTTGGCCTATAGATCAATGAGCGAATGAATCGATTCGTTAACGCACTCCCGGTACAGCAGTTTACAGTATTTGCGAAAACAACGTGTTTCCACCCCCTCTCTTTCTCTCCCTCCAGCAAACTCATTCGACCGTATAATATCATAATATGTGGAATACACAAAGCCTGCCACAATCGATAAAAGAAAAAAAGGAGAAAAACAAAAGCCAGCTAGATAAATCATTCTTTCCTTTCACACCGTGTCAAATCGGCTCACAAAACAATTAAGATAAATTAGTACACCCGATCACTCGCCCGCCCTTAGTCTACTGTACTAGCATGGCATAGCGTCTTTGCCGAAAAAGGAGAAAAAGATAAGATAAGACAAGATAAGACAGGACCAAGTCGACATATGGGCGGTGCTGTACTGGACAATATCATCAGCGATGAACGACCCTACGCTGTGTAATAGCCCTGGAGGAAGGATATCATAAAACACCCTTCAACAGCACAGGCCCCTCAACCCGAATCCGTATTAGCCTTTCCAGAAGAAAATCTGAACCACCCTTCCCCCAGTGGTACTCCGACCTCTTCCCCACTTCCTTCCAATTACCTCCTTGAGCATGATACCCCCCCTTCCTCCCGCATCGCCCAAACTAGCAAAGCCTTTCCCAATGCATAAACCCAGCTCTCTCTGTCTACATCACAAGCAAGCGGTCTATGACAAGACGTAGACTGAAAGACTAATTTTTGATCTACTTTGGCGGAGGAGGGCTCTCTTACTCCTACTGTCACGCTCGGGCTCATGGTAGGGATCGTTTATGTGGTGGGGGTACTCTTGCAGTGCTCTAGGCGCGTAATGTAGCGTAGGGCAGTGTTTGGGTTGGCGGAGTATGTGTCTCCAGGCATGAGGTACTGTAGTTCGAAATTTCTTGCTTTCTTTCTTTCTTTCTTGGGGTATGATATGGTATGGTGAGAAAGTAAGACAGGGGACGGGAGAGGGTTGCAAATTTAGTAGGGAGGGTAAGCCTCCAACGAGGAGTAAAAATGCGATGGGGAAGGCCTCCCTTTTTCTTTTTGAGTGGGGGGTTCGAGTATTGGGGGGAAGGAAGGTTGTTGCTACCCTTTTTGAGCCCTTGTGAACCGAGATGGCTATTCTCACAAGCTCGTACACAGGATTATAGACTACTGTAGGATAGAGCTGGCGATGGGATTATATGGGAAACTACGGTATCATAGCTCGAGTCTAGATCTGTCTCTAATCATAACCTCTTACTCGTTCATCGTTTCCCCGCCCCACTCCCCGAGTCGTATCTGAGGTGGAGGATATGATGCCACTAAACCCACCCGGTGCATCACCTTTACATAGGAATAATGCGTGGCCTGGGAATTAACCCCAGAAACTATTTTGTGCAGCCAGAAGATGATGTGTTGGAATATTTCAGCGGCATAAGTATTTCTGGTGGGGTGTTAGGATGTATTGCCCAAAGAATAAAGATCGGAATTCGTTGGGAGTCTATTGGGGGATGTTCTGATTAGGTTCATTTCCTACCGGTATAGGGAAATGAGACAGAAATGAGAGAAACGAGAATACTGTGATCATATACACCGGTCCCCCATGAAGAGGTAACTGCGAAACCTCTCATCAGACAGCTGGAGAAAAAATTCAAGAATTCAAAAGATGTATAGAAGAATGAAAAGCAATGACAAACATCAAGTGTCATCCCACCGCACCACCCCATCCAAAGAAACATTAACCCATCAGATCAGATGTATCACGGATGAGGCACTCGTTCAGGGCATGGATAAAAATCGCTAGGGCAGCCAAGCCTTTAAGTGTGGTTGGATGATCTGCCCCCCATTGCTCTCTCTCTCTCGATTAATAACTACCTGTCGGTGCAGAATCTTCGCTTCATCGATATATTGTATATTATATACCGTCGCATCTAGCTTAACGTGATTTACGGGGATGCGGCTCTTCACCTAGAAGCGGCTCGGAGTGGCAACCACAGGAAACCCAAATGTATATTTGATTATCTATATAAATAACAGTCATACAACTTTGGAAATTTGTTAGAAGGTACTTTGAAATATGCAGAATTAGAATATATAGCTTCAATTTGTAGTAAGAAAAACCTCTCTTAGGATCATGCTATTAAGATTGGTTGTTTGGGGCAAGATACCTCTAATCAAATATTATGTAAAAAAAGAAATATATATAAGAGTACTTTCATAAGTCTGTAGATAGGTTTTATAGGTCTTATATATTCTGTGTGAATTGTTTTTACTTTAAGCTAAAAAGATTTTTAAAAGTTGTGGTAACAAATTGACATGAAGAAAACTACATATGAAATTGATCAATTTGACTACATGATATCTGCTTATTGGCTTACCCGATAAATTCAACACTTTGCCAATTATTTCACACAGGTTGTTTGAGTAGGTATAATAGCCGGTTCCCCTCGTATTTTGCATTGCTCATAGTCGGCGAAAGCAAGTGGGACGCAAAAGCAAGTGGGACGTGCCGGGTTTTTTTTACTTTTTTATTTTTATGGTTACCTGGAAAATAAAGGCATCCGGTAACAGCATCCTGTTGAATAACAGTAGAACCAATCCTTCACGATCCTTTTCTGGCAATGATAATGAATTGTTCTCGACTTCAAGGCTTCCACCAGTATCTCCAATACCATCCCTCTGTGTACTCCGAAAGGTTACCTCAGTCGCAACTTCAATATCTCTGCACTCCTACGACGCTGAAGCCTTCTCCCGGTCAGAAACTTCAATTCCTCTCTATTGACCCTGAAGCCTTTCCCCTTTTAGGACTTCAGTTTCCTCTCTCTCCATCAACCCTGAAGCCTCCCCCCTGTCAGGGACTTCATTTTGTCCTCCCTCAATCGACACTGAAGCTCACTCTCTGCCAGGACCTTCTATTCCTCTCTTGCAGCTATTCTATCTCTCTCCCAGAGTAATAAGAAGATATCAACATGTCAGATCAGATGGCATGGCTAGAAAGTAAGCAGCAGTTAGATCGCACAATGGAATGGCTAGAAGAAGAGTCCTTGGAGATGGCCAGTACTGCAGCGAAAATGTTTGATGTTAATCCCTCATCTATTTGAACTCGTCAGATTCACAAGCACTACCAAGAGCGAAATTCACATAGAATTTTCAACAGTCATGGTGGAAACAACCTTATCTTGACCAATGCTCAAGAGCAGACTGTGTCTCGCTTCTGCCTTGAACAGTTAGAAATGGGTTTGGGTGCAACACCATCCATTCTTTATGCTGCTATTTGCCACCTCCACCAGCATCAAAAGAAGAATCCACCATCACTTAGGTGGTTTCAGCTGTGGATAAAAAAGAATCCATATCTTCATTCAATTAAGACGAAACCAATTGCACAAGCTCGCATTACAATGCACAGTGAGGAAGATGTCAAGGACATCTTTGTTGAATACCAGAATACACTATTGAAATATGGCATTAAGTGAGCCAAATACATATTCAACATGGATAAATCAGGTGTCAGGATTCGATGTCCAACAGGATAAATTGTTATTGTTCCAACAAAAGTAAAAGAGCTCTATACTGCTAGCCCAGAAAATTGCATGTCTTTAACAATTATTGAGACAATTTGTGCTGATGGAAGAGAGCCACCACCACTCGTTATCATCTGCGCAGGTGAAAAGATCATGGAGAATTGGATTCAGGATA
This sequence comes from Choiromyces venosus 120613-1, assembly GCA_003788595.2. NCBI lineage: Eukaryota > Fungi > Ascomycota > Pezizomycetes > Pezizales > Tuberaceae > Choiromyces > Choiromyces venosus. The sequence goes on from ML120596.1 coordinate 37,702, forward strand.
ATCTGACCTGAGCTGAAGTCATCACTGTCTCACCAACTGGCTATATGAATGAACGTATTGCACTTGCATGGCTTGATCACTTTATCAAACATGCTGGTGCCAGTCTCGATCAATATTGGCACATTCTTCTTCTTGGTGGTCATATTACTCACTGTTACAATGACTTTGTTATCAAATGTCATGAGAACCATATTATTCCCTTTCAGTTTCCCTCACATCTCACTCATATTCTACAACCCTTCGATGTTGGTGTTTTCCGTCCATGGAAGCACTATCACAACAAAGCTATTCATGATGCTCTCTACTCCCTTGATATGGAGTACTCAATATTGTCCTTCTTTCGAGACCTGAGCACCATCCATATGTAGACCTTCCAGCTGTATACTATCAAAAATTCTTTTCGTGAGTCAGGAATGTTCCCTGTCTCATACAAGATGGCCTTAAAGAAAATGCGTCTCTAAAATAAGCGCAAACCTGTTAGAGCACAATCTGGTATGGCTATGACCTCTGAGAGTACATCAAATACCTTGGGAAGACCATCAGTAGAGGAGGGTGGTAATTTGGAGCTCCCTACACTTCCCAGCACATATTTTGAGTGCCAGAAAGGGATAGGAGAGTAGATTAATCATGCAGAAAGCTTTAGTCCAACCTTGAATACTAGGTTCCAACAATGGGCCAAAGGAACCCAGATATCCCTCGCCCAGGCTGAACTATAGCAACAAACATACCAGAATGTCCAATTCCAAATTCAGGAGAAGGTGAAGCGGAGAAGTAAATCTAGACAGGTTGTTCAAAAAGGAGGTGTGATTACAGTTGAAGCAGCAAGGCTTAAGCAGTAGTCAAAGGCTGAGAAGGAGAAAGCTACAGCTATCAAGAAAGCTCAAAAGAACATTCAAATTGCAGTTAACAAAGCAAAGGCTTCGTTAAACTGTCGTGGTATTGCTGCTCGCAAGGCTGAGAAGGCGAGAAAACAACAAGTTAAGGCAATTCAGATTAGAGGTGAAATTGTTCCAGCAGAGATGCTGGTGACAATTCCCAATCCAGAGAGAGATCCAAGTCCAGAGGATCTGGAATCATTGCAAGCTCCACCTGATCTATTGCAAGCTTTATTGTTACTGGAGCCTACCCCTGCAAGTGCCACAAGCACTATAGATCCCCAATTGGTTGCACTAGATTTTGAAGAAGAAGATATTGAGATTTATACTACTAGAAGGGAAGCAGAGCAGAGATATACTACAGAATCTGCTAGTGGAGAAAATAGTTTCACAGTAGATGATAGAGAGGACCTCACTGGTGAATCAGATTCTGATTCTTCATGCATTTCATCAGATTCTATTATAAGAAATGCCGACTTTGTATCTTTAAATTGAAACTAGATAGCCTACCAGTATATGATATATTAGTAATTCTATACACACTAGCTTGGACCATTCTAAACACTGAAACCTGCAGTATGGCCAGTCCAAATGAGTTCATTATTCCCAAGTTTTTTACTGCACTTGTACAATACATGGTTGAAAACTAGTATTATGTAAGCCTTACTTGAGAAAAAAGAAAAAAAACCCAGCATGTCCCACTTGCTTTTGCCGGCTATGAGCAACGCAAAAATAGCAGGGCAACCAGCTATTAGATTGGATTATGAAATATTATTATAATATTATATATTTTTGCAGATAGTTAATATTGTCTAAAATCTTTCTCTGAAATATTACATCATAGCTTTGAGGTGTTAGAATAGAATGATGGGGATATTTTTTTCAAACAATATATATTTTGATAACTTATGTAGCACTTTCTATGCTTTTGGATCTTATTTGCCAGTTGACTCTAAATGTTAATTTCATTGATAGGAACCCAGAGTAAGCATTTTTCATTTAATGTAAAATGTGATAAAGTTTGTTACATATAATATTGCCTCAGCAGTGTACCACCTCACAGTCGATATTGAGAAGGTCCAGGTCCCATATCCTATTAACCTTAATCCTACTGTGGTAGAGTCGGAATTTCATCTGAACCCCACAAATTGGAGGGTCAAGTACTATCTGATTATGGATCATAATATCAAATTTGTCTAGGGTGAGCTGGTCACCTTTCCAGTCTTCATACCAAGCATCTCAGAATTTTTCAACTTGTGCCTGAACTGTATGTAAAGACAGACCTACCTAGATGATGACACATGTCGTATATCTCAAATAGACATGGACAATTTGGCAAGATATCTGGTCCTCGACTTGCTCGCCCAGCAAGATAAACTCCTGTTGAAAGACAAAAATGCCAAGCAGTTGGCAGAATATTTTGCCCACCGGCAGTGGTGGCAAGAGAGATAAATGAAGAGGGTTATAGAGAGACGAGTGCAACTTGGTGCTTATTCAAAGCCTGTGCCTGAAGTTCTATCTGTTATGGCACTATTATAAGACAGTATTAGATAGTTATCTGTTGATAATATGGGAGGGTTCCGGTTCAATGATAGTGATTGTTGACATCTCTATATGTTTCTGGAGTGGTCATCTTGGATAATCCACAGCTGTTATCGTTTCTTGCATTTCATTATTGATGGTGTGTTGTTCCCATACTGGTCTTTTCTTTGCTACAATGGGGTGGTATGAGCCTTGGATACATGTGTTTTGACCCAGGGTCAGGCCAGGCTGCATTCATTATGCTAGATGTCACCTTTTAGTATCTTCTCTATTCACATTGCAATAAAAATCAGCAAGTCCAAGGGACATGGATTCTTCATCTCTTATATTATTTCCACCCTCTACAATAAACTCCTAATACTTACTGCTAACCCCCTCCCCTGTGCTGTGTGGGGAAGTGCCATCATAACCTCCTAGAGGATGACAATTTCCTCCATTCTTACCTCCACAAAGTCTAACCCCTGTTGGGTCACCTTCTCCAACACCCACTCCAAGGCATCCAGATCCTTGGCCCTTTCCCAGTCTAGCCAGGGGCCCCCCTTCCCCAGCACCAGGTCTACCAGGGTGGCCACAGGTATACTGTTGATAAAGGAATCTTGTATGCATTCATGCAGGAACCCATCCAAGCTCAACCAGTGTTCCCAACCATCTTGGGCACCCTACAGTGATCTGGCAGGCTTGTAGTCCTGAGTGTCCCAGGCAGTATTTGAAAGGACTGTAGGACATGGCATCTATCTTTCATAAAGACAGTCATCCTAGAGGTTGATGCCTGAGCCCTGCAGTCTTAGTTCAAATGACATCTTCCAGTCGGGCCCTGGCAAGTCCGGTCTTTGTCCACAGGGTCTGGCTGTTACATGTAGGCTTTGGGCATCATCTGTAGGGCCCTATAAGTATTTCATAAACCATAGAATAATAGATGGTTATCCTGCAGTGTAATTGATTATTTTGCAGCTAGGATGCATTTACTAAGTAATTTAATACAATATTTTCATACAGTCTAGAATAGGTGAATAAATAGGCTTAGATTTCTAGAAAAAATGAAAGCAATCTCATGCACTATAAACATCCTATTCCAAACACTTGATTCTCTAGTATTAGAATATATATGTTTAGTTTCTTTATGACTACAGACTTTCTATATTCAAAATAGATCATACAAGTGAGATACCTATAGGGCTCTGCCATCTGCTCTGGGTGGAGGTTAGGATAGACTACAGGATGGGCGTCCGTCCTGTCCTAAACAAAAGACAGATGGACTGGACATTGGGGAACACTGCTCTTAGCCAAAGATAGCCTCTAATTTCGCTGCAACAATAGCAGAAAATTCAGCATTGATGCTCTGACAAACACACTGACTAGCCTGTCATACTGGCATAAAATAACATTGTTAACTCTTCTTGGCAATCACAAGCTACCAAACATACAGGAATACATTAGTTTCCCTCCTTACATTCCGATCAGTGGGCTAGTGTTTCTATTCAGAACCAGTAAAGGGACTTGGAAAAAGTTGAAAAGATTCCCATTTTTCCAAACTAAGGGGATGAACGTTGCAGAAGAGATTATTGAAACAAGAGATGAGAGAGATGTCAAAGTGGGAAATAGTGGGGATACAGGTGGTAGGAAGGGGAAGGGTGTAGATGAGAAGGTTGGGTCAGGTGTTGGAAGTATATTTAACTTGCTGCCCAAGTGATTCCACTAAATCCACAAAAGGTTAGTGGTAGTAGCAGCAGGCTACCAAGCAGTTTCAATTCAAGAATGCAATTCAATCTAAAGATTGCTTTCTCGAGAGAAATATCTTTGCACTGGTTATCTTTTTGTGCTGGTTCAATAGTGGTATCTGCTGGTCCCGAAAAGAGACCTGTCCTATTCTAATATAAAATTTGAAATTACTAATTCCATGCCAGGGCTTTCCACCTATATAATACTAGATTTTCTTCCTAATACAAGTAAAGTGAAGGGTACATGGTTGTTTACTTCCTGAAACCAGAGCAAAATAGAAAAACTTTACCTCTTGGGAGTAAGCAATTCTGCTGACAGACTATAACCAACAAAGGCCCACTCGCCTGCAAACAGAGTCTGAAAAGTGAACTGTGACACTCCAGCAATATATCCAAAAAAACTTGAAATAGAGTGCACGGGTGAGCAGCCAGTAGCCAAGTCAAGCCCACAGCAACAAGCCTTCCTATGATCCAGTGTAGCAACCAGGAGGAAGAATAACATAAAATGGGAAGGAAAAATAAAATAAAAGAACCATAAAAGAAACAAGAGTCCACTGACTAACAGCTCTGGATGAGCAGGAATCATGATTCCCACCATGAATCTTTTGCCAAAGAATGGCACAATTGTAGGTAAGAAGTGAGTGATACCTTATGAAGAGAGATCCATCACTGTTATCTAGATAACAGATCATGCCTGTGTGTTCAAAGTCCCTAAATTATGAATATCAATCAATCCATGCCTCTCCCCATACATGACTCAACCCCACAACCCCCTGAGTTCACTTATCAATATACCTATCACAAGTACTAAGTTTCAGCTCAATGACTCCCTTTAATAAACTTCAAAATACCCATGGGAAAATTTGGTTTTTGAGAGACAGTGCTTTGATGGAGAGGTATATAGTGAGAAGGAATTTAGAAAATTCAGTTTATTATTGAGGTGGTAAGGCTATGAGATGTTATCATACTGCTTGCTATAGTACAGGTAGTTTATATCAGGTTTGGAATTGATTCGAGGTTGCTCGTATGAGGTTAAGAAAGAGGAGGCAGGAACGGGCTGTTACTGTTGTTGTCGTTGTTATCCCAGGTAGAGGTACAGTACTACACAATATGCTGCATTATAATATTATCACACTAGAAAAATAATAGAGAAAGTGTAAGAACTACAATCACTGGACCAGCACATATTTCTTTTTCCCCTGTGTCTCATGGTGCAGGCTAGGGGTTAATCTTCACACTTTTGTCTCCACAAGAAGGGATTTTAGACACCTTAACATCATCCAAATACCATATTTGAGTTTTTGAGGTAATCTACAAGAAGGTTCAAATTGGTGGCCCTTGAGTACAGTATATTGCTGGAAATACATAGTTCTTATCCCAATAGTTGGAACTAGCAGTGCTTGGTATGAGAAATGCCTACACTCAGAGGTCACTGTGATATGCGTATGCACTGGCAGGGGACATGCAAGGCCTAGAAATTCCTCTCTTATTTGCTCTTTTCTCATCCTTTGCTCGCTCTTGCCCTTTTCATCGTGTTTTGTACTTTTAACCTTAGACTTTGCTTCTGTTCTTTCTTTAAGCCTGCAACTTTGCTTTCTACATACTTGATAGAATCAATCTCCATCTCTTTTACCTCTTAGTTCAAAAACTCCAAGTGTTTACTTCAACCTTTCCACTCCAGTGTGCAAAACTCTCCTCACTGATTATTACATCTGTTTCTGTTTGCAATATTTTCAACACTAACCTTATTTGCATAAATCTCCTACTGGTGGTAATATTATGGCCCTAACTATACTAATAGTATATATTTTATATTCTGAGAAGCATATAATATCCAACTTTCCAACATTCTTACCGATACAGCATACCTTCAGTCTGAAACCCACTCCCACCTGTCATTTCACTCCATTCCACCTACTATGCAAAATATAGTGATATTCCTTCTAGATGTCATTTATAATAGTGCTACCAAAGAGCATAGAAGCATTTTAAACCATGGATGCTTTTACCTGGCTCATCAGTATTAAGAGGAACTTTATGCCCATGCCCCCACTGATATCCTAGAATGTACTCAGGCTATTGCCATATAGACCACATGACTGAACATTATCAGGTCAGCACTAGCTAACTTCCCTTCACTTAGATCTGGATCTTGGACCAGCACACCTGTGTACTCAGTCTCCACTCCTGACTCAGCATCTGGGAACATTGCCCCCACAGCCACTCCCATAGTGCGACAGACCACTCAGAGTACAGTAGCCAATTTAGACTGCCTAGAGCATAGTGAATATCAATGCATCCTAATAGGTCGTAAGTCACTGGATGGATTTGCACTAGAGGTTCCACACATTATTCCCTTTGCCATCCGAAAATACTCATGCTACTGACAGCTAGACTTCTGAAAGATGCTTGAGATGTTCTATGGCCCAGAAACTACCAATGCAATGTTTGCTGCAGTAGCTAACAATATCAATGGTCTTGGGAATCTCATCACTCTTGACAATTCCATCCATTCAATGTTCAATAATAGTAGCCTAACTTTGACACTATAGACTATTGAGAGTGCTCCAATCCCCATTTTCAATAACTATATAAGGGACTACTAGTTGGCTGTAGACTACCCTAGAGGGTTGAATACACTTGAACTCATTCAGTCAATCAAGGTCCCTGGCCTTGATGAGGTTAAGACTTGGACAGTATACCCTGGGAGTCCAGTGCCTATTGCATATCATAAGAACATGCCAGACAACACCTGCACTCTCCTCCTACCTTCCTATTTCACTCAGCAGAAGTCTGAACTCAGGCTGAAACATCTTTGTGCAAATGCGGAGCCCACCAGGTTACATATGCTTCTACTGACTATTGATACCTTAACCCCCTGCCCTATAATTCAGATCGATACAGGCAATGGGCATCAGACACTACAATCGACCAAAGGTTTATTACCTCATAAGGGTGGAATTGATAGTATCCAGCCATTCATGCTCTTGGCCAAACAGGACAGTGTATTCACTTACACCTCCCTAGTATCTGGAGACCCAGTGACATTCAATGACCCAGATGTTTATCCGGTATTGGCAGCAAGTGCTATCCTCCATCACTTATTTGATCCTGGATCTTGGGGTGCAGGATGGTTATAATAGATGAGAATAGATAACCTGATGGGCTGTTTGATGCCAGAACATTTGAGTGGTATACATTGCCAAATACCCCTGATCAATTGTGAAGCTTTGGGAAAAACAGGCTGAGGATTGCCAAAGGGTGACTAATGTTAAGTTCCAACTAACTGAATATAATACAGTGATAGGAAGCAAGAAAAAAAGAAATGAAGTAAAAAAGAAAAATCATGCCTGTTCAGTAAGTACAATTAAAATAAACTCCAACATCTGTGAGCAGAGCATATTCCAGTAAACTGAAAGTAGGCTAACTCTGATGTAAAGATCAATCTCATAGTTAGATATCTAGGTCATAATGGGTGGTATGTTGGTTGGGTGTATATGTTGGGACCTAGGTACTGTGGAGCTGGAAATTGGACTATGCGGTCTATTGGAATGTTAGTTTTATTTTATTCATTGGGGGAAAGGTTACTTGGTCAACAAGTTAGATAAGGGGAAGTGTGGCATTTGTTGCCATGGCCATGGATTGATTTGCAAGTAGTGGCTTGAATTGTGGGCTTTTAAGGGAAGGTGTAAAACAACGAGTGTAGGAGTAAAAATAGTGAAGACAAGAATTAGGCTATGTAAATAGACTTCTCTACTTTGTTCTTTTTTTATCAACCTTCTACTCCAATTTAGTTTATTACCCTGGAACTGCCAAACTGGCATATGTTCAGAATTGGAAACTAAACTGAAATAACTAATCCTCCATGACAACTCAAACTACTCACCCTCTGTAGCTACAGTAATTCATTAACCACTATGGGCGTCCAACCTTCTATGATTTTTATTAGTGTGTTTTCTATTTTCCATTCATTAACCAAACCTTCAAGACTACTGTGTGAGCGGCGATTGCCTACTTCCACTTCCATTATTTGGTTTCCTGCTGCTGAGTCATTTCCCAGAACCACCCCGGTCACTTCTGAAAGGTAAATATTCCTCAGCTAGGAACGACTATCCTCCTAGCTTGAAGTCTTCATTTCAGTACAGAAATGGTGTATTGTAAGTACTGACTTAAGTGTCATACTGAGCTAACTCACAGAACCGCAAATCTATATTGTTGTTTTTTAAAAAAGAACATCTTGCTGATGCAAGTAAATGCTTAGAGAGTAATTGGGAATGTCTTCCTCAAGAGTCAATCGTGTAGGGTTGACAGGTATTTCTTAGTAATCAAACATATACCACTTGCATACCCAGTCTCACAAGATATCATACCTGACATACTACTCATCACAACTCTAGCTTACGTCATTTTGGTAGAAATGTCAGAAAGTCACATGCCATGATACCGGTATCTATACAGTACCAGTGAGGGGTGGTATTATTATCTTTCTTGTTGACCAGGCAAACTTGGGTGGGTATTGGCAAGAAGGAAGAGGTTGTGTAATACTGGCTGTACTGGATGGTTACATTTCGAGCAATAAGGGAGGCTCAATCACCTTTCTTTGATACAGCAAATCAATCACAACAATTGATCACCAAAGACCAAGGGAAAACCTTGAGCAGTCACAAGAAAAAGAAAGGAGAAAAGAAGTATGCAAATCTCACAACTTGTCCCTCTAATTCCGGTCCTCATTTCCTTTTTCCAACAATGGGTCCCCCAGCCCCCTTTAATACAACCACAATTGGCAAAATATCACTCCGTTCTACATGAATAAACTATGCAAAAAGATTGCAAAGTTCCACGTCCATCACAACGAGTTCATCCACACATGCAACAGAATCCCCTCCCTTCAATGACCCCTTGACCCCAAGGGCTCAAAAAACAAAAAAAAGATAAACATCAAACCAATCCTCTCAAATCACACATTTCCTCCGCTGTAATCATGAACCATTTATCCAAATTCAAAACATTGACCAGGTTAACCTGCTTCCCTTTTCGCCCATCTCTTATTCCCTTTTGTTCACTTCTAACTGACCCTTCCTCTGCTAGTCTCCTGCTAATTGCATGTATCCCTGATGTCCTTCCAGTTCCCAGATGCTGACTATCTCATGAGACAAACAATTTCAAATCATTCAAATGACATTTCTCCTTCAATCCTCCATTCCGAACATGTACAAGCTCTCCTGTATGAATATCCTTAAGCCTTCCTGTTTGCCCATGCCATGAAACATCCCCTAACAAGTATGGCCCTTTCCATAGGTTATCTAGTTTCCGCCCCTTGTACTTATCCACTTCAAAGTGCTGCAATAATACCAAATCTCCATCTCTCAATCTCTCCCACTCAGATTCATCCTGCTCTTTAACCATAGTATGGTCTAGCAATCGAGACATTGCCAGGTCCTGGCACTCATCTAAACTGGCTAATTGAATATTATAATCAATTGTCCAAAGCTGATGCCCATCCATCGGCCGTTCTGGTGAATTATGAGTTTCAAAGACTAAGGCCAATAGAATAATTTCATCTTGAGCTATTTGCGTATTGAAGCCTGTAGTTCTCGGATTGAAGCCAAACAATAGCTGTGATGGTGTGTATTGATGGACAGTCAAGCGGCGAGAATGCACAGAATGTACCACATTTGGCACACATTCATCCCAGTGGTTCACAGGATACCGGTCCTGTATAATCGTAGTTCGTAGACCCGACATGAAGATTTGCACATACCTTTCTGCCAGCCCGACTGAGGAGGATGACTTTTAGGGGGAGGAAAGTGCCGAACAAGATTCTTCTGTAGAGTTGCAGCGAAGACACCTGTAACGAAGTGTTGTCCATTATCAGTGTACATAGACCCCGGCCAACCAAAGGGTCTAACAATCTGATGGAGCAACAGATTCACAGCACTTTGGCCTGTAGGATTAGTGGCTGGAGAAGCAAATAGAAATCGTGAAAAATAATCGACAGCTATGACAATATACCTGTAACACTGAGTTGTCGTCGTTGGAGTAATAGGACCAATAAAATCAATGCCAACCATGTCAAAAGGTTGGAGCTGCAGAATGGGCAGTATACCTGCAGAAGGATGGAGAGGTCCAACAAGTTGGCAATTTGGACATGACCGACAATAGTAGTTGATATCCCATATTCAAGTTGGCCAGTAGTAATGTCCCACCATTATTTTAAGTAGCAAGCCTGATGAGAAATGCCCGTGACAGTTGTGAAGCCAGTACAGAATATTTTGGAGGTCATCTAGCTTCACACAAACAGAAAGCTTGCCATTTCTCTCTCAATAAAGCAACCTATTTTTCAGATATGTAGGTCCTGATAATCCTTCAACAAGCAGAACGGTTCCTGCTGAGTGGTGAAGCAGCTGTCGAACATTCTGGCTCTTGGTGAAACTGTTATCATTGCCCAGAATTCTCCTCAAACTACCTGTCAACTTATAGCAAACTATTGGTGCATACCAGTCTACTCCCATCCATTCCTCCCATCCTTTCAGCTTTTCATCGTCTCTTACTCCTCTCACCCTTTTTTTCCGTTATCACTAAGTAATCCTTCTTCGACAGTCATGCAATCCACAACTGATCCATATGCAGATATTCGACTCAGGCCATCTGCAATTGCATTCTGACTACTGGGGATATGTAGAAATTCTGCATCATATTCTGAAAGATGGACCTACCAGTGGGCAATCCTGCCATGCACATCATCTTTCTGAATCAAGGATAGTAATGCCTCATGATCAGTATAGACCTTCATAGGAAATCGCGAGCCCAGGATAAGCCAGTGAACCTCTTCCAAACAGCGCAGTACTGCGAATGCCTCTCTTTTGGTTGTACAGCATCTAGTTTCTGTTGGTGTTAATGCCTTTGAAATAAACATTATTATCCGCTGGTTCTTCCTGTTTCCACATGTTGCATTGGTACCTGCGGGCAAGTCGATCAACTGAAATAAGACCCCCCAGGCCAGTATTTGAAGTATCAGTTGCCAGATAGTATTGTCTGCTGTCATCCCCACCATATACTGCATTATTTATGATCGCCTCCTTTATGTAATCGAATGACTTCTGCTGTTCCTCCCTTCAACAGAATCCAACCACTTGCTTCCTTTTCTTATTCTTCCTTCCACCTTCCTTCTTTCTTCTTCCACCCCCTCCTCCTTCTATCTTTCCCCACTGCTGACCTTGCTCCTCTCCTTTTCCTTCCTCCTTTTCATCATAGCCAGTCACTCACTCCGTTTTCCCACCGGGTTCCCTGTACTTCTTTCCTTCTCCATTACTTTCCTTGCCACCTATACCAACGCCATCCCCATTCTCATCACTCTTACCGCTTCCAAATTTATCCTTCCCTTTCTTACTTCCCTTTTCCTTTCCTCCTTCTTCCTCATGTGCTCCCTTCACCTCTTCCTTTTCTTCTTCATATTGAATTGCCAATTTCAAAGTCTGTGCAAGATCAGCAGAGCCCAGGATAAAGTAATGTAGGTAAGTGGTCATATAAATAAATCTTTCAAGTTCTTCTAGATCATGTGGGACTGGAAAGTTACAGATTACTTGTATCTTATCCACTGATGGTCGTAGTCATTTCTCTGAGGCCATAAATCCTAAGGGTTCAATACGATTGAGTGGAAAGCGACACTTCTTAGGTGTCAAGGTGATCCTGCTCCAGTGCAGCTGAGAAAAATAATAATATTCCCAAAACTTAATTTGTGTGGCCACACTAACATGGGCTGCAAAATCCTCATCAACAAAGTGTTGAAAGGTGCCTCCAAGAACTTAATTTAATGCTGGTTCCTCATTTGGCATAGGAATCAGTCCTATGACAAAGTCCTTGAGTCGAGCATATGTGTGTGGTGACCTTGCGAGTCCTTGCCCTATTCGTCTGTATTGGAATTGTCCTAAACTGGTGGCGAAAGCTATCTTGTAAGCATGGGGCAGGTACAGAAGCACCGCCCAAAATCGGTTCGCAGCATCAGCTTGTAAGTAAACCTTGAACTTTTTCTGAGTTAGGCTATTGATGATGGGCTCAATACGCTTCATAGGATATGAATGGTTAATGGTTGCAGCATTGATGGGACAAAACATGTGAACCATTCCCAGTCCACTATCTTTCTTTTGCACAAACTTGGTCCTATGTGACTACGGTGAGACAGTATATTCTTTAATACCTGCCTTCAACATTGCCGAGATCTTGGTCTCCATCCACTCTACCTCCTCAGTTGTATAAAGTTTTTCTCGAGCTCGAACTGGGACACTTCCTGGCCATGTATGTATGTAGTAGTAAACTAGGTCTGTGGTAGGTATCTCTTCTATATCAGATGCAAACAGATCTTGCCAGGTGTACAGTAAACACTTTATTGAGTCCAGTATCTCTCCTGTAATCGTAGACCCAACCTTGATTCCTGCTTGTTGGTACCACTCCTCAACTACCCTCAAATCTGTCTTCTCATCTCTATCATGGTGACTGTGAAATGGGCAGCACTCGGTCGGATAGCCTTCACTCTTCCCAAAGATCATGTCCCTCTCATCGTTTCCATGCTCAACCTCTAAAAACTCTTCTTCCCTTCTTCTACTTTCTTACTTCATCCTCTCACTCATTTCCATAAACTCTCTAACTCTCACCACGTTGTGCTCCTTAGCTCTCTCGTCATTCCCATTCTCTGGTATACCATGATCTAGCCCCTCGCACAAGACACATAATGGTATTCGACAGTTGCCTTCTATATAGACCTTCCCAATTGTCTTCTTGTAGTATTCTTGGCAGTAAAGATAAGCAGTCATGTGTGAGTTCCCAGTCTCCGATGCGGCATGCTTGAGGTAGGCAAATAAAGATTTTGGCCCTCCTGTAATATCCATATCCTTGATTCCTTTGATCTCTTCAATGTCTTCAACTTCTCTTAGGCCTTTCATCTTTTGTTCCAGATTTTCCTCAGTCCATGGGTACTTCTCCTCTGGTGCCACCTCCCTCATACACTTCTCTTCTTCTCCAACATTAGTTTCCCCATACAAGGAATCATCATCCTCCCCACACATTCTAAATGTTTCTTCCTCCCTGCTCTCCTTTATATTTCTCTCCTCCCTTTCATCCTTCCAATGCACCCTTTTCTTCCAATCCTCCTTCTCACTTTTCCTTCCAGAAATCATTGCCAAATCTATACTAGTCTGATAACTCTTTCCTTGTGAGCCTCTTTCTCTATCAAAACCAACACAATAGCCCTCATCTGTCAGTAAAACTAGTTTTTCAAAACAAAGCTTATACTACTCATCCTTCCCAATCTCTTCCCTTCACAGTTGCTTCCTCCCCCTTTATTTCCTCTGACTTCCTCTTCCTGCATCTCCTCCTGCGCCCAATAGTAATCACTCCTGCTACTCCCCTCTAAACTCTCTGATTCACTGTAACTATCGTACAAGTTATCATCCCCAGTATTCACCTCATAGTTGCCATCCTCTTGGTCAGAATCTTCCCATTGTGCCAGCTCGTATCTCGCTTCTCATGCTATCTGTCTAACTACATCTTCAAATGATTGATAGTTATCTAATTCCAACTCGGCAACTAGCTCTTCTTCCAACATGCAATTTGTCACTTGTGGGTTCATACTTACCTTTGGGGTACCCGATGTCTGCTGAGTATGACCTTCACAGGGAACATCATGATTCCTCCCTTCCCTATCCTTGATAACATAGGTATCCTTAGAGTAGTCTGCAACAGCTTTGCAAACTCACAGCTATCGTTGACTCAATAAAAGTCCATAGGTTGGTTCACATGAATCCAGTATAGCAAACACGCGTATTGGTGTCACAACTGAGGCAACTTCTATCTTCAAGTTAGCATAAAATTGTAAGGGAACTAAATTGCAGGCTGCAGTTCGAATGACAAGATCCTTCATTGGAAATAGCTTTACTCCAATTACACATATTACCATGATTGGTGCTAAATTGACAACTGCACCCACATCACTGAATACATGATTGATCTCGAAGGTCCGTTTATCTATACTAATTCTGGCCTTAGTGTAAAGATTGATTACTTCTGATCTTTCCCCATACTTGCCAGCTAATACTACTTCAGACAGTACTGCTTCGACAATATGGGCCTCTGCCATGTCTTTCCTTTTCCCTGTCACACTCTTTATCCTCGGTCTCTCTTGTGCCATAAGTCGAACAAACTGACGTTTACCCTCTGGAGAAAGGTTGAAAAATTGCCCCCAGGTGAGACCCATTACCTGTGTATCCCGAAAGCCTGCGACAAAGTTAAACCCAGTCTGTCCTGCCATCAATCTTATCAGTGGATGTACTCCTTTCCTTCATGACAGACACTTTTGCATCCTCTCCTGATCGACCACTGGGTCCAGTGATGTCCTAGCCCACTGTCTCAGTAGACCTAGCTCCTGAGAACCAGATGATTCGGTAAGCTGATTTTGTAACCGTGCTCTTTCACCAGCCATGACTTCTGGTTCCTCATGACTAAGTCTATTCCGATATGCCCTCTCACTTCCTATCAATTCCCTCACAAACTCCTCTGCCGGTTCCACCTTCAAGTCAGTCATATCTTGAATAATTATGCCCTGGTTCCAGTTAGCTGACAAACTCTTCTGAATCTCATCTTCTCACTTTCCACTTTGCAGTCCTTCCTCCCACTCACTAACTACTTCTACTACCATACATATCAGGGCCGACGAATGACCCTGTGTGATTGGGCTTGCCTTTGTTACATTCATTTCACCAGGTGGGGCATACTCCTGTTCTTTTCCTCCATTTACCTCATCCATTCTTTTCCCACCAGTATCCTGACTATTCATATTTCCATAGAGTTCCTCCCTTCTGTGAAATCTTACCTTTGGTCCCTCTGGTCCTGGCAGTCCAGAGGTGTAATTATATCATATCTATTCCCTGGATGCATGTATGGGTTCAGTGGTGTTGTCAACAAATGACACTTGTACCTCAAATGACTGACTACCCCACATTGATAGCACACGAGCTGTGATCTATCTTGCCGCATATATGGTTGTCTGTTTGGCTAACCATCTCCATTGTTTGCTCTCTGGCCAATGTAATTCCCATAGTTAGCATATCCTGTAAACTCCTCAGTCTGCTGCCAAGGTAGAGAGTTCTGTTGCAGTAGATTCCATCTATTTGGTTGCTGCTGGTGGGGCCTTATATGATCGGTCCAGGAGGTATCTCCACCCCTGTTGGGCTCATAAATTTCTTACTCAGTGTGAAAAGGGGCTCGCTGGTAAGTTGTCAGTGGAGCTAGTCAGTTTGTTGCAGCATAGGCCTCGAGTGCAGGGAGACCAGCAGTCTCCAGTAGTACAATTCCACGAGAATCCGATGCTATCTGATTTCCCTTCTGCGTCTCTTTCAAAAGCCACTTCAACTCTTCCAATTCCTGCTTAATTTTCTCTTCTTTTAACTGTTTCTTATCCCTCTTCTTACTCAAACCCTTCTTCATCTTCCTATACTCCTGGAAGCAACCTTTCCCTTTACCTCCTTTGCTCTTCCCTCATCTACCATAACCATTATCATCCCTGTCATTCTCACTCTCACTCTCATTCTCACTCTCACTCTCATTCTCACTCTCACTCTCACTCTCACTCTCACTCTCACTCTCCTCTGTCTCATCTCCAAACCTGCCAGTACCCTGGCTCCCAATAACATCATGGAGGTGTCTCACTTTCATAATTGCTTCCTCCAATGTAGGTCTATTTGCCATCCCACTCATAGCTTGAACTTGCAACTCTCTTGAGTCCAGCCCCTTAACAAAGTGAGTTGTCACAAGGTGTTGGTTTTCACTTGACATCCCACGAGAAATCTTTCTGGTAATTTTAATGTATTTTCCTAGTGATTGGCTGCTCTTTGGATGTTGGCATAGAAATGACTCTTCTGCCCTTCGCTTTTCTTCCTCCAGTTCAATGGAGTTTTGAAACTACTGATGTAGTTCATGGCATTAACTTTCATAGTTCCTTGTGGTTTGAAATGGGAGATAGTTGAGAAATTTGGGTGCTTCACTACCTGGTTTGATGTGCTGGATGACTCTGTATGCCATTGTCTTACTCAGTTCTGCGGTAGCATTCAATTCTGCTTTCCTCGCTTCATGCTTGAAGACTATCTCAAAACCAGTGAGGAAGTGCTCCACATTCTCACCTGGAGCCCCACCAAAATCGAGAAGTTTAATCTCACTTGTGGCATCCAATGACTGATTAATTGTCTCCATTGGAGTCGAATTAGATAGGGAGCCCAGGAGGGAAGTAGAGGTCCTTCTTGGTCGTAATTGTGATGTGGAAGTTCTTCAGATGCCAGGATTTACAGATGTTCCATTGTTCAGTAGGTAGATTAAAATGTGATTTGTAGGGCAGAGGATTGACATGCGAGAATGAGGTTCGTAAATGTGGAGTATGAACAGGTATGCTTAGAATTGGTATTCTATTTGGAAATAAGCTATCCAAATCTATCACCCTGTGGGCTAATTCCAGAAGATGGGATAATGGTCCTTCAGTGCTTTGCCACATAGTCTGGGGTAAGGTAGGTGATGATGTCGGAATCTGAGGTTGATGAAGACAATGGATGAACCTTTGGCGTATCTCTGCTTGGTAGATCTCTCGTCGGTTAGGTCTGGACCTTGGGGAAGCCGTTGTGTGATTATTTCCCTTCTCCCTTACTCAAAAAGAAAAGAAAACCTGTCTTCTCCTGACCCACTCGCCTTTCGGGCACCATCTATTATCTTTCTTGTTGACCAGGCGAACTTTGGTGGGTATTGGCAAGGATGAAGAGGTTGTGTAATACTGGCTCTACCGGATGGTTATATTTCAAGCAATAAGGGAGGCTCAATCACCTTTCTTTGATACGGCAAATCAATCACAACAATTGATCACCGAAGACCAAGGGAAAACCTTGAGAAGTCACAAGAAAAAGAAAGGAGAAAAGAAGTATGCAAATCTCACAACTTGTCCCTCTAATTCCGGTCCTCGTTTCCTTTTTCCAACAATGGGTCCCCCAGCCCCCTTTAATGCAACCACAATCGGCAAAACATCCCTCCGTTCTACACGAATAAACTACGCAAAAAGATTGCGAAGTTCCACGTCCATCACAACGAGTTCATCCACGCATGCAACAGTATCTAGTTCGGAGGTTGTATTGCTGAATTTGGTTGGGTATTATACCCTGCAAACCCTTATGGTTAGGTAGATAGCTTGGCACTTGATTTTCCTCTATATAGTGGCAACTCGTTTTCTTTCCTTAGCATAGACAGGACAACCACAAGACAACCATAGAATAAACGGTGTTTCCCCTATATCTCAATCGGGTCTTGTCCCACATTCCTTTACTTCTTCTTCTTTCTTCAGTTACATGACATATCTGCAGGTCAATTTATCATTGAGATATCGTACGGTTTATCAGACGGTCACACCCAGAAGAACATTGCGGGTCACGGCGTATTCGAAACACCCTCTACCAGACGGGAAAACATAAACCCCCGTCCACACCGGTACTGTACAGTTTACCAAAATGTCGGATCTGATCGTCTGATAATCTTATCTGATGTATCACTTGCTTTATTGGCGCCCAGCAAACTTGGGGCCCGCTCCCCAGGGAGGGAAGAAAGAAAGAAAGAAAGTTAAGTGGTGTCCGTTCTGGGAAGAATTTCTTTTGGCTGTCAAGACGTTACCACTACAACTTTTACACAAAAAGGACACGAATTGGCGCCACGATTGAAAAAAAGCGCGAAGCAGGCCTGCGCAATCGATTGTGGCTTCTTTTCTGGAACGAAGAACTGAAACCCCTGCAATCCCGAGGCATCCCTGCCGCACTTGCCTCTTAGTCTTTTATCACTCAACGTATCCCGGCAACCTCAAGGCATCCCTGGCGGGCCTGACGGAAGAGAAGAAAGGAGGAAAGGCAAAAAAACTCAGATTCCGTGGTACTTTCGGACGCGGGGTTGCAGGGGCTGCTTCAGTGACGATCTCCGAAGTCATAGCCGAGTAGACTCCCTATTTGGGGGAAGTGAAGACGGGAGCTCGCCCGAACAGGTTCCCAAAGTGAAGGAGCTGAGAAACTCTTTCATATTCTCGGATCCTAATAAGCCCCGTCTAAAGGGTCTCGGGCGTCTTAATTTCCAAGAAAGTATGTCAACCGCCTGCTGTCCCCCAGGCTTATAAAATTGCTAACAGACATCTCTAGCACCGGCCTATACAAAGCTCATGGAAGTAGCTAATAAAGTTAAACATGCGGCAAAAATCATGATCCACAAACTGACCGATCTAAAAACAGCCCACACTCGTAGCAAGTAACTTACGGTATTTACTAGCAACGCGCGGTTCTTTCTCTGCTAGCTTGAAGAACAAAGGCTTCTGAAGTTCACCTGTGTAAGACCTCAATCCCTATAATTACACATTCATTCTCTTTTCTGACCGAAGCAAGAAAATACCTAATATCAACATCTAGAACAATGTTTCAGCCTATTGGAACTGCTTCAAATCTTCAGTTCGCACTTTCTAGGCAAACTAAGCTAGGAAGCCGGTTTGTTTATTGTCGAAACACCTCTATAATCCCTGGCAGTCGTGCTCCGCCCAACCTCTCCGCCGGGCATCGAAAGACCGTTACTACTACTTTAGGGTTGTTAGGCGGCCTTGCTATTTACCAATGGGCATATGGGATTGAAGTGCATGCTGAAGCTCCTCCAGCATCTTCTACTGAAAATCGTAAAAGGAAATTGAGTGTACAGCACATTCAGGTTTGTAGAAGCATTTCTATAAGAAACCTCAAGCAGCAACATTCTAATGATGTCTGTAATCTAGGTAGGAAATAGTTTACAGAACCCAGGCGTTTATGCATGCGGAAATAATATGTATATATTTTGCCCCTTACAAAAAGTAGAAAGTAGCTAACTTGCAGAAGTGGCCAGGTGGTGGCTCCCGACTCAGACGAGAATCTTATAAAGTCACGCAGTCGTCTTCCATTTTTTGATAATATGTTGCTTCGAGATCTCAAGTTGGACCGCAACATTGGGGGTAAGATAACCGTTCTTTCTTCAGTTCTGATGGATTAATAGGCTGATATATTACACTCAGTTGCCGTTACGGAAAAGGGAGATCTACTCCAGTGGGGTACTGCCTATGCAGATGGCATCAAAACACTAGAAGTCACTTTGAAAGGAAAGAATATCATGAAAGCTCAACTTCCGCAAGATAGGATCTTTCCCCTCTCAAAAGATGGCACAGTTTACAGTCTCCCAATGGCTAAAAAATATCAACTCGCTGGCGCAAAACCCTCTGAATCCTCTTGGATACCCGGTTTGAGTTCAGAATCCAATATCCATTATTGAACATTAAAACCCGAGTTAAGCTACCTTGAGAGGTGAATTCTAGCATCCACCTTTTTTTTTGCTTCTGCCCAATATTGACCATTCACCAGCGTTAAGGATATAGCTTCTGGTTCTGATCATATTCTTCTCCTCACCTCTAGGGGGCGTGTGTTTTCAGCAGCTGCTTTTTCTTCATTTCCAGTGAGGGGGCAGGCAGGCGTTCGAGGGTTAACCTATGCTGCCCGTCCGAAGGACAACCCTTACGACACATGTCATGAAATCACAAGCCTCAAAAGTCTATTAGAGTAGATACACCATCGAGGTCTCGAGGGGCAGGGCTGCTAGTCACTAGTACTATAGACCTCTCCCTCCTCGGAAGGTATTGGTTCGTTAGACTATTGCTGAGGATTGGCACTAAGCTCGGTCACTTCCTTGTCTAATAAAATAAAATAAAATAAAACAAAGGGTCTCTCAAAGTGGCTTTTCTCTTCCAAAACTAATTCCGTCAAGGCTTCAAAGTAATAAAGTGAAAAAAGTAAAGAAAAGAAAAGAAACAAAAAAAACTGTCAAAGGCGGTTCTCAATCTCAATGTCCGTGCTGAGGCGATTCTCAATGCCTCTGTCCCATAATATTCCTATACTCTGCTGGCCCCGCGGGCCTCCCTTGTCCTTCCTCTTCTCTCTCTTCAAGTTCTCTTGGCCGTCTCGCACTCTCTCCCGGACACTGGTCAGGCCCCCTTTTATAGACAGTTGCAAGTGTGAGGGCTGCAGTCATGGCTGTAAGAGAAATGTAACACCGGTAGCCAGAGGGACGTAGTAATGTTTTCACGAGGAATGCAATTGCGGCCGTAAGAAAGAAATGACATTGCGATCGTCAGAGTAGTCGCCAGAAGAACGTAGTGACAGGTGCAGGAAAGATGTAATCGCGGCCATAAGAGAGAATTGTCATTACAGTCCTAAGCATAGTCGCAATAGAGATGCTGGAACCGTCGCAATAGGAATGTAATCGTGATGTTTGCCGACCACCGGAAACCCTCAAATGACCCATAAGGCTATGCGCATCGAACATACAACAAAAACCAAACTATCTGAAGAACGAAAGTCACAAACACTAAAACCTAACCAAAAAAACACTGAATAACGACTAACAATAACGAAAGACACCGCAACCGCAACAAACTATAACAATAACGAAAGACATAGAATAATGGCAGTTCCAAAGATCCTCCGCCACCTTATTTTTTCAAATCCCACCAGAGTTTTTAATCGCAGATTTCACAGAAGTGCACAGGCAAGCTATCAACCGCTGTACTTAACGATGTTTTATATTAACTATAAGATTTAGCGAGCCGGGGATGATGAAAACCAGGACCAAGGGGAGCATGACCAGGAGACTGTACCCTATCCAACCGAGACCACCCAACCCCACATCGGTGGCAGACGCCCCTCCGTGGTCGAACAAGTAAGATATCATCAATATCCTTTGTATGTTATATGGCTAACAGGTTATCAGGGTTTTATGGCAATGAAGTCAGATATCGAGCAACTAAAGGCGGGTATCAGGAGAATAGAGATCTCTTCTGCCGTAATGGGAACTCAGATCACTGGCCTAGTTGCAGACATGCAAGAGGTTAAGAGACGTGCAAAAAATGTCTATGTGCCCTAGTTGGTATTTATATTGTCAAAGAAGGCTACGACAGATGCCAAGTTCAGGGGAGGGACGTCCCGAATTCAACCCCCCCTCTGTCAACATATACAACGACAGGCTCCATAGGGCACTGGAACCCCAGGGCAAAAATGGTGGCACAGTCGAAAACAAGGAGAGGTATGAATCCGAGATGGCCCCGAGTCTCCTATCTTCTCAAGAACCTATTCCCCAGTCCACAGACATCACTAACCATGGGCTAGGTCCTCTCCCGTACGCCCCAAGAACGGATAGAGGGGGATCGAGGAGGGTGTTGGGGGATAGAGGGGGGTGTTGGGGGCATCAGGGGTGTCGGTGGTGTTGGTGGTGTCCAGGGTGACGGGGGTGTTGGGGGATAGAGTGGGGTGTCGAGGGATAGAGGGGTGTCGGGGGATAGAGGGGGGTGTCGGGGTGGTCTGAGAGGCCGTTTATTTTATTCCTGGGTCTGGCGTTTGCTCTCCCCGATACTGTTGCTTAATTCTTTTTTATTGAGTTTTCGCTTAAGCGCTACCTAGATTCAATTCACTAGCTTAATAGTGCTCTGGAAGGTGTGCAGATGATCCATCCCAAGAGCCTTCTCTCAACCTGCCAGCGCACATAAATATAGCCTCTCCACTTCGCCGTACTCTCTCTCTACTTGTGCAATGCCCCAGCTAGGTTGTAGATGCACTTCAGAGTGTCTCGACAGCCTGATCCAAGCATCCTTTCTGCACCCATCAATGTACGTAGATACATGACCTCGGCTTCATGGTGCTTTCTCAGTGCCACATCAAGATTGTTGGCACTCAGCAAGGTATGTCGATGATTTGTCCAAGTATTTTCTTACTGCCTACCAGTTCACGTCAAATCATAGCCTCTGCATGGTCATACCCTGTTCAGTATCTCGACAATGATGTTCACGCTATCGATGACAAATGGATCATAAGGCCTTAGAGAATTCTCCAATATCATAGAATGCAATCATGTTATTGACCCATCATGCTGATGTGACTTTGTATCAGCGCTACCTTATTCTTGTATCCATTAGCTCTTGCCTGATCCAGTGGCGTCCAACCATCGCTCTCGACCGGATTGGGGTCAACATCCGCCTGCTCTAGTAACACCGTCACCATGCTAGTTTTCCCAAGCCCCACAGCCAAAGAGAGTGGCCCCCAGCCATTCCAGTTCTGCAAATTGGGATCGGTATCTTTCCAGGCCAGTGGAATCCTGAGTATCTCCTTGTGCTCACACCAAGTAGCCAAATAAATGGCCGAAACCCCACCGCGCCGAGCCGACTGAGGATGATATCCTTCTGGCCTAGCAACAGGTTGACCATTGCCGCCTGGCCCCTGGTGATCGTGACTTAAAGGGGTGTTTCCCCGCTATTGTCTAATGAGCTAAGATTGATATCATGTCGACTTAAAAGCAGCCTTACTGCACCTTTATGACCATTCAAGGTGGCGAAGAAAAGCGGTGTTCACGCGCAAAAGTCGCTAGCATCGAGTTCGACATCCTCCGGGCCCCTCCTGACAGTACTATAATTCTCCACTACCAGTATCAAAAAGGAAACCATACACGAACATACATGGCGCAGGAATTAAGGTCTTGTATTTCATAACACCAGTCATACCATATCATGAAATCGTTTGCATTCATTATGCGCCCTAACATTTCCTCTCGGGGTTCAAAGTTCGTTTCAAAGTGACATATCCTCTCTCTCGGACCAGCCAGTAAGAAAGATTAAAATTATGTGCAGCGGATCTGGATATAAAAGTATTTTTGTAGAGGGCGAGGGAGTGTATTGGTGGGCTCATTCCCCAGAAGCGAGTGCCGGGGATCTCCCTACTTGTAGGAATAATTTCAGCATAACCAGTCAAAACACAACAAAACGAAATAACAAGCCCGAAACTCATGCAGACTTCCAACAGCTTTGCATAACAATCCTCAACATCGTGACATGCCCAAACACAGCCCAAGACTATTTCACCAAAATCCTAAATCCTATCCTCCGAACAACCCAAATCCTGTCCCCTATTTCTCCATTGCTCCTATATTATATGTCCTATATCCTATGTCCTTGTGCAATCTATCCAAATTCCGATACATCTAAGTGTTGAAACATGCTTCTGGCACTACTGTGGTGTCACTCGCACTATTGCCTTTCCCCTTGCATTAAACCTTATGGCTGAGTCTAGATCTCTAGCCTAGACCCCTCACACTATTGGATATACTCCTTAAATCTCTTTTACTCTTCTTTCTTTTGTTATTGTTATTGTTCGCTCGACCCCTTTTTGTCTCACTCCCAACAGTAGATAGTCAGGGTCTTTCGCCCTTCCCTTTGAGAATGCTAAGCGTTCTCGTTTCTCAAGCAATCAATCACTTCGTTGTATCATCATTCCTTTCCAATATTCTCACAACACTAAGTGTTGGAAATCACTAGTTAATGGCCGCACTTGGTGCGGGATGTGCCCGCACTATAAGGCCGCACTGTCACATGTACGCACTAGCTAGAGGACGCGTATGCACTAGCCAGAGGATGCGTATGCACTAGCCAGAGGACGCATATGCACTAGCCAGAGGATGCGTATGCACTAGCCAGAGGACACGTATGCACTAGCCAGAGTACGCATATGCACAAGCCAGAGGACGCGTATGCACTAGCCAGAGGACGCGTACGCTATGAAGAAGGTTTCCTACCCCTATATCTTTTCTCTTCTTCTTGTCTTTTTGTTTTTTCTTTAAGACATCTCTTTATGACAGTCACTTCATATAGATATCTTATCTCAACTCTCTTTTTCATCGAATCAATTACAATCAATCATGGTCCTTATCTCCACTGCGTAAAACCCTCATCTTCGATCATTACCTCCGCATTGAACATTTTCAACAGGTTATGAGCCCGGGTTCTGCACTGCAAAAATAAACTGCCATCTGATTTTATTCTAAGCGATTTTCTTTCTTCTGCATTCTCCTTTACCCTTCTTACCTTACCATGTCAGCTGGGAACCAAGTTACCGCATGCCTTACCTGTACCAGTTCTGTCGAGACCTTTTTGTGCAAGTTTGGCACCACAGAGAAGTTGAATGAATCGAACTTCCACCACTGGAGTGAAGACCTCAAGGCCTTTATGAGAGCAGATCAAACCTACAATGTTATCTTCAGTAACATGACACCTCCAGCTCATAATGAGCAACTCACATATGCCAAATACAGAAATAAAATCAACCAAGCCTTTGGGATGATTTTTACCTCCTGTACCCAACAAGCCAAACAACATATTCATGGGCTTGACTACCCGATAGCTATGTGGACCTCTCTTAGAAAGAAATACTATGTAACCACTTCACACATTGGGAGATCTATCTCTCAAACGTCAATTCTTTTCCTTAAGACTTGAACCTGTTATGTGTATCAGTGACCTGATCTCTGTGATGAAATCAGTTCAGTCCAGACTCCTAGGAACTGATATGAAGATTCCACTGAACTCATTCATCTCACTTCTGAACTCTCATCTCCCAGAAGAGGATCTACCAACTATCGATCATGTACTTACAGAGGCGGATATAGATACTGATTGACTTGTGGAAGCAATTCTACAGAAGAAACAAGCTATTCGAGAATGGAAGGAAGACGTGACCAGTTCAAATACCACTGAAGTCTCTATGATGGGCCTTTTGGCTGCCCCATAGTTCTCTCATCAAAGTCGTGGAAGGGCAAGAGGATTTTAATGGGGGAATACTACTAGGAGAGGAAGATACTATGGTAGTAACTTTAGAGGAAAGGAAGACTGAAGGCAACAGACCAGACAAGGACCAGTCTGTAATTACTGTTCGAAGAAAGGTTACTGAGAAGACAGCTGTTATATCAAGCAAAGAGTGGAATGCAGGAGAAGAGGCTTCAACCCAACGAGGTAAAGGAATTCCCACCTGTTGACCTCGAATCATCACTTTGCGAATGAAACGCAACAGGCACTATTGGCCTCCTATGTCTCTGAGAATGCTCTCTCAGTGATCACAGTCGACAAGACACTTGGGGGAGAAAAGTGAATTATCGATAGTAGCGCATCCGATAACCTTACTCCCAACCGAAGAGTTTTTCACAATTTTTGTGCCCTTCTACCACCAATTTCAGTTTTCCTAGGTGATGGAAGCCAGCTTCAGGGGATTGCACGTAGTTCAGTTCAGACTAGACTAGATTCTGGAGCCGTCTTGGAGACCAAAGCTCTATATGTACCAAAGTTAAAGTACTTGCTACTCTCGATTGGCTGCCTTCGCTGAAAATATACAATTACCTTTTCGTCTACAGCCTGTCAGATCAACGGCATGGCAAGAACTCCAAACCAATTAGTGATTCTCATGGATGGACTTTGGTGGCTTTGCAGATCACCGATCACTTTGCATACCCTGCATGCTGTTCTTACAAAATCTGGCAGCTCTATCTCCAAACCGTCTTGGAATTTATGGCACTGCTGGCTTGCTCACTTAAACCTTCAATCAATGAAGATTACTCTTCGTGATTCACTGCCAAAGGTGTCCGAAGCTGAAGAGAAGGACCTTGTAGCTTGTACTGTATGTATACAAGCAAAGCAGCAATGGAAGATTATTCATCAGCCTGTTCCGAGAACAACTTGGCCTTTTGAACTCATACACTTGGATCTTGCTGGACCTATTGCCTCTCTGTCCTGCTCAGGTGCTCATTATTTCATCCTTTATATTGATGACCATACCCGCTACACTTCTGTATATTTTCTGCATACCAAGGAAGCTGTAGAGGTCACCAGCTGCTTTCTGGAGTTCATCACACATATTGAGAAGCAGTTCCCACAATTCCCAGTTACAAGATTTCGATGTGATAATGGTCATGGGGAATATTGAAACAAGTTCTTCTGTGGAATTTTTAGAGCTTCAGGTATCTCATTTGAACCTTCTCCACCTTATACCCAACACAAGAATGGTCTATCAGGGTGCATGATAAGAACGATAGCTACGAAAGGGAGAAATTTGCTTTTAGACTCAAAGCTGGATCTGGAACTCTGGGCTGAGGCGATTAATACAACTACCTAACTTCATGCACATTCGCCCTCTCAAGTACTGGGAAATAAGAGTCCCTATGAGGCCCTTGATGGTGAAAACCCTTCGATCTCACATATTCGCCATTTTGGTTGCCTCATATTAAGCTAGTCCCAGAGGTGCCAAGAACTGAGAGGAAGTTCGGTTCTAGATCTAAGATGTGTGCCTTATTGGGCTATGTTCACAATACGGGCAAGATTTGGAAGCTCTGAGATATCGAGCAAAAGAGACCCTTTCATTCCTCTGACATCATATTTGACAAGACTACTGTTGCTGGCTCTTTTGAGCAATTTACCGTGAATGATATTTTGAAGCCTCTACTTCCTGAGGATATTCTCTTGGTTGATGAGAATGAGGAGGAACCGGTTGACTACCACAAAATAAAATGGGTTGCACCAAGTCCCCCATAAAGCAATCTGAAATTGTTAGCACATCCGAGAAATCTGCTAGGCCGTCTGAGTTCCTGATTGAGAATATGAGTTGTATTGAATTCCCCATGCATGCAAGTCCTGTAGTAGATCATGAAATGCAGCATACACCTGCAGCGGAGAGTGTGCAAATGCAGCCTACACCTGCGGAGTTCTTGGATGCTCGGCCAGCACCGATACTACCCCAAATACCAGTTCCTTTACCTCCGCTTCAAAGGTCTGGTCAAATTAAATCACAAGTTACACAGGTTGTTCTTGCTGAATGAGGCAGATCCACTATAGATGACTTTAAGGATGGTCATGAGGAGGTTCCGGCTTGTGATGCCAACACTGCTAGTGATGAGCATTGGAAAGCAGCAATGCGCAGTGAGTATAAATCACTGTTAGACAACAAGACATAGACACCGGAGATACTGACGAGCTATACTATACCTGTCCTGAGTTGCAAGTGTGTTTACCATACCAAGATAGAGGCTGATGGTTCAATCCGTCATAAGGCATGCCTAGTTGCACAAGGATTTGAACAAGTGGAGCATGGACAGACATTTGCTCTGGTGGCTCACCTCACCACAGTTCGTATGCTGTTGGCGGTGAGTACTTTGAGCAATTGGCAGATGCATCATATGGATGTCACCACTGCTTTTCTAAATCTATCCATTGGGGATGAAGTTGTCTACATTCACCCACCTGGCAGATTTGAGTGGCTAGATCGCGATTTAGGTCTTCAGGCGGGATCTACAGTGTTAAGGCTATAAAAAGCTCTCTATAGATTAAAAGAAGCCCCTCATCTTTGATTTTGGGACATTGACACTCACCTTCATTCTAGAGGATTTAAGGCCTCAATGATTGACTTGAACCTCTATCTCTCGCCAGCCATCATCCTTATCCTTTACGTCGATGATGTCCTCTTGGCTGGATCTTCGACCTCAGAGTTACAGAAGGTTAAAGATAAGCTCTTGCTAAAGCATGAGATGAAGGATTTAGGACTGTTATGAAGGTTTCTGTGTCTCGAGAACTGTCAATCGAGTGGGAGAATCCAGGTCAAGCAGGAAGGATTTATCACAAGTATCCTGCATCAATTTGGACTCGAGACCTGTAATGGTTTCTTTACACCTATGGATGCTAAACAACTCCAATCTGCTTCTGGAATGGATGACAAAGCTCCCTCTACTGAGGATCATCACCTATAGTAATCTATCATAGGAAGCATTATGTATGCCATGACCAGAACTAGACCAGACCAGGCATATTTGTAATATGTGTACATGTTCCGGTAACTGTATACTGGTTACACTTATGTTTTCCTTTGTCATGTTATTTTGTTTGTTTTTACTTTGCTTGATTGATTGTTTCACTACCGGTATCACTAGGATTCTGGTAACATGGTATGTTTGTCTTAGTTATGCTTTTATACCAGCAAGGTTTTGCCCTAGGGATTCCAAGGGAAGGAATGGTCATGTATACTGGCGGTAGAGATAAGGCTTGGGTGAAGGATTGCCTTGGGCTTTCAGGATTCCAGTAGGATCACAAGATTCTGGTAGTGTGCACTTACCGGTAATGACAGTGGTTGTAGGTTATCAGGAATCTCTACCTTGAGTGGAGGAAATCATGTATTTAACAGAGGCTTCCTGACTAGCAGGAAATGCCAGACTTCAGACAGAACCTAGATAAGAAATATACTTGGTTGAATGGCGATTCTCTTGCTGCCTTTCCCCTTCACTTCTTCTAAGACCTTGTCTTTTCCCTCTCTAGTCTCCCTTAGGAATCGAATGATAGCTGGACTACCACCGATTCCTATTGTATTAGTTCATACAGGTTACCACCTATTACATTTCTTTCGCCTCAGCAGGTAAGTTAACCATCTGCAGGTACTCACAGGTTCTCAGGATGAGAACACCAGGTAGGATTGATTACCCTTCATGTATCTTGATAACTAGTTAGAAGCAGGAGCCCCAGGGACAGACACTCGCAGCTTAGGTGTTACATTCACAATTTCAGAACAAAGCGGTCATTGAAGGACCCGGTCTGGAAGGATATCCATACCACCACACAGGCTAGGGTTTCTCCACAACCCCTTAGCAACTGACAGCAACTCAGACTCTGAAACCAAAGCTTTAGCTCAAGCTGGAAGCGCCCTACAACCAGAAGACCTTGACTCCGACCCAGAGGAGGACCTAACTGTAGAACAGATCGTCCAGGGAGCAGCAAGAGGTCCCAGCCCAGAAACAAGACACAGATCCGAAAGCCTCTTTGGAGTAGTCTTTGGAAGCAGAGTCCAATCCCAGACAGCAAGCCAAGCAGTAAGCCAGTCACCATCCAGAGAGCGAACTCCACCTCCAGGAGCATTCCCAGAATCCCCAACCAAACCAGCCAAACCCATGACACCCGAAGGCAAAGGCAAGGAGCCAGAAGTTTCAAGACCCCTAGAAGACCCAGCTTCACCACCAGGAGGAGCAGGAATGGGTGATGTGGCACAAAGACCTGTTGATAAAGCAGCACAAAGGCCAAAAATCAAATGGCCCCAACCATCAAAGTTCAGTAGGGAAGGAGATGACCTCAAACCAAACAGACTGAAGAAATGGCTCAGCAAAGTAAAGAAGTACCTCTCAAAGCATAACATCAATGACGATACGCAAGATGTGGTTGATTACTATGGAGCCTACACTGAGAAGCGAGCACACAATACATACATGACACTACTCGATGAGTATGATGATACACCCAACCTTAAGACCTTTTGAAACCGATTCAAGCAACTCTTTGAAGCCTTTACAAATACAGATGACCTATACCAACAATGGCAGAAGGTATCGTAAACTACAGGAGGAAAAACAGCTAGAATATCAAAGATTGCTGGAGAACTAGAAGACCTAAGAGCTACCCTCTCAAGAGAATCTGTATCAGACTACACACAAAGACAACATTTCTTAGACGCAATAGATTCTCACCTCAGAAGAAATGTTGAACCCCAGATCCGGGAAACAGGTACCTGGACTCAGATTGTACAGATCGCACAAAGATATGATGCAACTATATACAAAACTGGAGGCTATGGCAACAACAGTGGCCCATCTACAAACAAGTCAAACCAACCAAAGAAAGACTATCAACCTGTACAAGCATGGAGCAGTAAAGCAGCAGGAAAAGGCAAGGCACCAACGAAGAAGACAACTTATAAAAAGAACAAGAAACCTAGCAAAAAGGAAATGGATTGACGGAAAAAGGAAGGAGCCTGCTTCTACTGGTGGGAAGGCGGACACATGGCAAATGAATGCCCCAAGAAAGAAGTTAAAACCAACCATGTCAGAATCACAGAGGATGATACCAACAGCAGTGATGAGGAGTATGAGTTAGAAAGCAACTCAACACAAGACGTGGATGGACAAGACACTATAAGGACCTACAAGACTACTGTTGGGACCCCTAAGAACCCTGGCACACCCTTCCAAGCCCTCAAAATCAACATGCTAGTGAATGGCCAACAGGCAAGAGTGCTAGCAAAGACAGAAACCATCGGTGGAAGCTTGATAAGAAACCAATTTGTCACCACACACAACATCACTTATCAGTCTCGAAAGTGCCCTGTCACTCTAAAAATGGCAGTCACGGGGTCGAGATCAAGCAGCAATTACAATAGTACCATTGATATCCAAATAGGGAAGATGAAGATACCGAGAATTGAGATGATGGTCACACCAGTATCAGATTATGATGTCCTACTGAGTATGGATGATCTTGTCAAACTCAGAGCAATCATAGACTGCAGGAAAAACAGCCTATACTTCCCTGACTACAAAGTAAGAGTAAACTGTAATGGACAGTCTACTCAGCCAAGATCTGCGATGGCAAAAGCAGAAAAAACAACGGATTTCCTAACAATGTTCCCTAAGGTATTTGTCAAAGAAGTACCTACCAGCATACCACCAAGAAGGAACACACACCACCAGATCCGCCTAAACGATCCCAACCTTTACCCAAAAATGCCAAACTACAAGACACCGGAGAAGCTCCTGCCATCATTCAAGGCATGGATCGAGAAGCAACAGAAAGCAGCAGTTATTTACAGAGCAGAAACACCCAGTAGATCAAGCATGTTTGTACAAGGCAAAACAAATGGCGGTATAAGACCACTAGTAGATCTGCGGCAAAGGAATCTGAACACAATTAAGGACTACTCACCGATACACAACCAGCAGGTAATAATCAATGCAGTTGGAAGAGCAAAATATAGAAGCAAAATAGATCTCAGCAATGCCTATTTTCAGACCAGAGTTCACCCAGATGATGAGAAATACAACACTATCAAGACACCCATTTGAAGCATTTGTATGCAGAGTAATGCTGCCAGGAGATACAAACGCCCCAGCCACATTTATGACAGTTATAGAAGACACCCTCTCAGATGAACTAGGCATTTTCGTTTGGGTTTATATTGATGATATCCTTATATTTAGCAACACATACCAGAACCATGTAGAATATATCAAAATGGTGTGCAGAAAACTAGAGCAGGCGAAGCTATATGCGAACCCCAAAAAGAGCATTTTCTTTGCAAAGGCACTGGATATATTGGGCCACATAATCGATGACAATGGCATACATCCAGCACTGGAAAAAATAAGGACTGTTAAGGACTGGACAAGACCAAAGAATAAGAAGGAACTTCAGTGATTTAATGGAATGGTTAATTATATCTCACAGTTCCTACCCCACATCGCTACCATTACTGCCCCACTTACAGCACTTACTGGCAATACGGAATGGCTTTGGACCGACCTGCAGGAAGTAGCATTCCAGGCAGTTAAAAAGGCGGCAGAAGAACACCAGGTCTTGCAGCGGATCGATTATTCCAAACCAGATATGATATGGCTGTTTACCGATGCATCTCCTACCTGAACTGGTGCATGGGTAGGACAAGGAACAATCAGGGAAGAGGCTAGACCGGCAGCATTCTATAGCTGGAAATTAACAGCCTCCCAAAGCAACTATCCCACACATCAATAGGAGGCTCTTGCAATTGTGGAGGCTGTAGAAGCCTTTGCACACCTCTTGTCACACACCAAATTCACTATAGTTACTGACCATGAAAGTCTAACTAAACTTATGACCCAAAAGAATCTAAGTGATGGGCACCAAAGATGGCTAATGCACCTTAACCGCTTTGATTTTTTTATTCAGTATATGCCAGGAGTGAAGAATTTCTTAGCGGACTACCTATTGAGAATTCATGAGGATGGATCGGCACCTTATGATATAATCCTCCAAGATCCCACCTCTGAAAACCATGATACCCAGATCACACCAAACACTAAAGCATCAGAAATCTAAACCAATTACACCTCGTCAGCATCCTACAGCTTAGAGTCCGATAGTGACATGTACACCTCAGCAGCAAGCCGAAACTCTCCAACCGTCAGAGCACAAGATTCAATACTGCAAAAATGAATTTGTCGACTATCCCTTTCAGAGCACCAAATGAAAAACAGCAAGATAGATCAGGTCTGGCTTCTCAGTCACTAACAACAACCAAACATAAAGGCTCACGGTAAACAGGTTCGCTCAATGTAAAAGAAAACAGCCAAGTATCAATCGATTCTGTAGAAACTAATCTCCTAACAACAAGTCCGAAAATCACAATCAAACCCGAAAAGAAAAAGTCAATCCAAGCCAAAGAAAGCCCAACTGATCCCAGTTTTCCAACTATCTATGCTGAATTCCTCTAAATACAACTTTCCTATTACATTCCTGAACCTCTTCCGTGGGGTTCCTCCTGTTTTTTGTAAGTGAGGTGTGGGGATAAGCCCCTTATATAGGCCTGTCCTCATAGGCCACGTAAGCTAACAAACAAACTAGCAAACAAATGATGACGCGTCCCCAGTCTATGTACATAGGCTGCGTAATCCCCCCAATTTCTAGCTAAATAGAGTTCCTTCACAAACAATGATTCGGTTCCAGCAAACTAACCACCGCATGATTAAAAATGCAAAAACAGATTTTTCCCTTAACAATACTCAGGGCCAGCCCTGATTACTTATTGAACACCATCCAAGCCAATGCGGTTACCTCATCCCAGAAATGAAAGGACAGCAACAGAAGCCCTCCCAGGAGCGAGGCCAGCACTGATAGTTCCATCACCAAAGGCAACTCCTGGGGGGATGTAGTCACACTTCCCAAGCTATCCAAGAAGAAGGCAGCACATACGGTGACCTCCTGGATAGCATGCTATGATGATGATTGCGAAATACACAAATCCGGTAAGGAAGGAGCAAGTTACTTTCCTAGAGATCCCAAGAAGCGAAAGCAAATTAAGAAGGACAAGGGAAAGAAACCTGCAAGCGAAATC
This sequence comes from Choiromyces venosus 120613-1, assembly GCA_003788595.2. Taxonomy (NCBI): domain Eukaryota; kingdom Fungi; phylum Ascomycota; class Pezizomycetes; order Pezizales; family Tuberaceae; genus Choiromyces; species Choiromyces venosus. The sequence goes on from ML120596.1 coordinate 70,666, forward strand.
ATTTCCTCCTCACCAGCGAGCACACCTCCACTCAGCGCATGGCCTTCTCCCTCTGTCCCCCATCCCACTCCCAAATTCATAGCGGACCAGGAAATGCTAGTCGATAAATTGATTCTTGATCAGTTACCAGATGCCTCCCCAGCTCCCTGTTCTTTACCCCTCTATAGCGAACCTTTCTGGAGTAACCAGGAAACTGAAAGAGCGAACACCTTATTAGGTACAATCCACACAACACTCATGGGCGAATTCCGCCCCAAGGTCATTGCAGCACTTAAGCTTGACCCCCTCTTTGCCAGAGTACAAGAGACCCGAAACAAACTGCACTATTCCATTCAAGATGGCCTTCTTATTACACAGAATACCAATGGGTATTCTAATCTTTATATCCCTGTGGGACCTTTGGAAAGTGGAGTATCCCTTCGGGATTTTATTCTCAAAATAGTTCATGAAGGCCTTCGACATTTCTCAGCCCATAAAAGCTACTGATATGCCAGTGCGGCCTGTTTGTTTTGGTGGCCACAGATGCGGCAGGATTTCATGGTCTATTATAGCTCCTGTGACCAATGTCAGATCAACAATGAACCAACTACCCTCCCAGCATGACGGTCCCTCACACTCCCAGAGCCAGATGAGGCATACCAGTCCTTAGCCATCAATTTTGCTGGACCCTTCACCAAATCAAACAAATACAATTCTATCATAGTTATCATGGACCGATTTACATCTTATACCCACCTTGTCCCTCTTGGAGACCTTGCCACATCCGAGAAGACATTCAAAAAACTTCAAAGTACCATCTTTGATGTTCATGGCCATCCACTCAGCATAATACTCAACCAGGCTCCCGGTTTACCTCTAAGTTTTGGTCTCAAATGATGAAATCATTGGGAATTCAGGTCTGGATGGCCACCCAATACCATCACCAAACCAATGGCCAAGTGGAGTGCAGGATTTGCACACTCAAGCAGATGATGAGAAACTTTGTCAACAAAAGGCAGAACAACTGGTCCTAGGCTGTGCCCTCTATAGCAGCAGTGATGAATGGCACACCCCATGAATCCTTGGGTATCTCACCCTACCAGGCCCTCTATGGACAGCCATGGAAAATCTTTAACCAAGTCCAACGATCAGCTAGCAAGGTACCGGCTGTCGATGAAATATTGAATACCCATGAAGCAACAAGAATGGAAGTGGATATCGCGTAGAAGCATGCCACATTGAGGCAAACAGTACAGGCAGAGAAGCGGAGCAAACTGCAGAAACACCCCTTCAAGATTGGAACCAGAGTATTGGTTAGAGGACGGCCCTACACCTCTACACCTGGACGGTCGAGGAAGATGGAACCTAGATCGTTTGGACCATTTAAGGTACTGGAACATGACGTCTATACTGGCAATTACAAGCTTGAATTGCCCCGGTGAATGGAGTAACAGTAACCCTTCTTCCAATTGTCCTCTCTTAAAGAATACCTCGAAAATGACCCAAATAAATTTGCATCTCAAAGGATGGACATGCCGACACCTATCATCATTGACAATGCAGAAGAATGGGAAGCAGAACAGATTCTCGAATACAGATGCCAGAACAACAGGGACGAATTCCTGGTACACTGAAAAGGATATGAAAGGACTGACAACTCTTGAGAACCTATCGAGAACTTGGAGAACTCCTTGGAAATCATCCAAGAATACTGGACTACAAACCAACCAGCAGCCCCCCTACCTAAGATCAATTCACACTATGTTAGAATAGTTTGGGAACCAATGGAAGTATCAGAGACTCCCTGTGCAGCTGGACCTGTACCTGACGAATTTTGGGAACCTTATGACAATGAGGAATATGACTCTAACTATTCAGAGTTTGACTACTTCAGTACCAATGATGACCCCCTCCTTTACCACATAGATGAGAACAAGCAGGAGGACTTGGAATAGAGTATGTGGTGTTTTAGATTAGGGGAATGTAACATGTGTACATGTTCCGGTAACTGTATACTGGTTACACTTATGTTTTCCTTTGTTATGTTATTTCTTTTGTTTTTAGTTTGCTTGATTGATTGTTTCACTACCGGTATTACTAGGATTCTGGTAACATATTATGTTTGTTTTAGTTATGCTTTTGTACCGGCAAGGTTTTGCCCTAGGGATTCCAAGGGAAAGAATAGTCATGTATACTGGTGGTAGAGATAAGGCTTGGGTGAAGGATTGCCTTGGGCATTCAGGATTCCAGTAGGATCACAAGATTCTGGTGGTGTGCACTTACCGGTAATGACAGTGGTTGCAGGTTTTCAGGAACCTCTACCTTGGGTGGAGGAAATCATGTATTTAACACAGGCTTCCTGACTAGCAGGAAACGCCAGACTTCAGACAGAACCTAGATAAGAAATATACTTGGTTGAACAGCGATTCTCTTGCTCCCTTTCCCCTTGACTTCTTCTAAGACCTTCTTGTCTTTTCCCTCTCTAGTCTCCCTTAGGAATCGAACGATAGCTGGACTATCGCCGATCTCTATTATATTAGTTGATACAGGTTACCACCTGTTACAGTATTCAATGTCAGTTCTCAGCAAGCACTTGGCCCTACTGCACAAGAGTCACCTCACCATGGCCAAACGCATACTCCGGTACCTAAAGCAAACCAAGGACCTTTGTATCTCCTATACTTGGATCCCAGATTCCAGGCCCCTGAAACCATATGGCTTTACAGACTCTGACTGGGCTGGAGATACTGGAGACTGCAAGTCCACAGGAGGTTATACTTTCCTCCTGGCCAATGCCACTATTTTCTGGAAAGCAAAGAAGCAGAGCATTGTCACCCTATCTATGACAGAGGTGGAGTATATTGCCTGCTCCAAGGCTGCTTAGGAAGCAATTTGGATTAGGTGTCTTTACTTCGAACTGCTAAACAATTCCTCACCCTCTGCACCGATTCTACTTTATGCTGATAACCAGAGTGCGGTCCAACTTGTGAAAAACAACCGATTTCACAAATGTACTAAACATATAGATACAAAATATTGCCATGTGCATGACACCCTCACTCAAGGACTTATTGTGATCGAGCATGTTAGCACCCAAGAGATGACAGCTGATATTCTCACAAAAGCACAAGTTAGGGAAACTCACTGGAAGCATCTTCAGAGACTAGGATTGTTTTAAACAGTTTTTTCTTTTCTTTTCTTTTCATCTCATTATGATATGTCTTGCCCTCCTTGCCATCCCTTGTCACAGCACTCTTTTTACCTACTACTGATGGTTTTTTCCAACAAAGGTTTTCCACAGAAGAGGTTTTTAACGAGGCTGTGGGACTTTTGTTTTTTATTTCCTTTATTTCTTTTTATTTCTTTTTATTTCTATTTTCAGTTTCTGTCACGGTTTACAGACTTGGAAATGGGATCAAGTGTCGGCTTTACATGTGTGCTTCTTAGATCTGAGAGACTCTCAAAGCAGTTGGAGTGTTGGAAATCACTAGTTAATGGCCGCACTATAAGGCCGCACTGTCACATGTACGCACTAGCCAGAGGATGCGTACGCACTGGCCAGAGGACACGTATGCACTAGCCAGAGGACGCGTACGCTATGAAGAAGCTTTCCTACCCCTCTATCTTTTCTCTTCTTCTTGTCTTTTTGTTTTTTCTTTAAGATATCTCTTTATGACAGTCACTTCATATAGATATCTTATCTCAACTCTCTTTTTCATCTAATTAATTACAATCAATCATGGTCCTTGTCTCCACTCCGTAAAACCCTCATCTTCGATCATTACCTCCGCATCGAACATTTTCAACACTAAGTCGTCCAAAGTGAACGAGTGATCGCCGGTGATCACAACAAAAACAACCATTCCGGCAACAAGGCCTACCATAAACATAAGAGAGGAGAAAGGTGCCTTAGCTGCAACTATTTATGATATTTCTATGCAGTATTTCACATCATTTGCAATAACAAGGGAGCCTCGGTAAGGTGGAAGAGGAAATAAAAGTGGATGAATAGTATACCTTTGTCTCAACTCTCTCTATTTCACTACCAGGTACCTCACCTTATTGAGCCTGTGGCTGTGCACGCCTAAATAGAGAGTACACAACCAGTGCCCATTCTGATAATTCACCCGCCGATAAGATAATATCAGAGTCACCTTGTTGAACCGTATCAAAGAGAGTGTGGTATGGGATCACCAGATCATGTCCTGCCGGGCTCACTGTTCCAGCTTGGTCAATATCAAAGTATTGGCTGCAACCCGGCGTCCATGGTATGGTATTTCCGGCGACCCTGCCATTAGGATCTACCATCATTTTCCAACACTCCAACCGCAACTGGTTTGGGTTCTTGGCAATCTCGATAATGACAACCCTGGTTCGCCCTCCGGAGGCCTCTAACCACATCTGAGCATCACATCGCAGGGCGGGTAGACTTCCCGAGTATCCCGCTTCGACCATGAGTGATGGCCACTCGTCATCATCATCATCATCATCATCTGCCCGGGTACCAGGTGGGTTGAAGGCCCCGTCACTCTCTTTGATACTGCCGCCGGGAAAGTGAAACGTGGTGGCCCCAACAGGACAAAAAGAATATTCCGAATATCCGGGAATGTTGGCAACCTTGTCCTCGACCTTAAAACAGAAACCCCAGCTCACGATTTCGTGCAGAGCACCAGGCATCAGCCTGAAAATGAGCGATTCCATTGTTGGCTCGTACGTGAATCGGGCCGCTTTGCGAATACCGAGCTGCTCCATTTCCTCATCGATGGGTTCAACCATGTCTTCCGCAACACCGGTGACAAGAATGTAGCATCCGGTTTCTGATTCAAGACATTCTTTTGTTTTAACTTCAACGTCGTTGGCCAGGTCGAAAGCAGTAGAGAATCTCAGTTTGTTCTCGCCTGGGATCAGCGCGGATAGCTTGGTGAAGGCCGAGCTGAAAGATGCAAAGTCAGATGCGACTGGATAGGTGTCCTCACCAACATTCAGGGGCTCGATTGGTGCAGACATAGCAGAGGTTCTTGGGGGATCCTGCGGGATGTAAATTTCGGAGAAGTGGGATGTGAGGGAGGAGTTGCAGGTGTGTATTATGGCTGTTCTAAAAGTGTGGTATGGGAGGCGGTTGTTAAGGCTGTGTTTGTGTGAAAGAATGGGGGGATGGGTTGAGCAAAATTGCTTCAATGAAGTAGAGGGGTAGAAGGACGATGTTGAAAAAGGGTAAAAAGGGACGTGACTACAGGCTGTCTGACCTTCGGCTGCTGCAGCGTTGTCAAGCTGACTTAGGGGCTGTTTGGCATGCCTCGATTTCAAATTTTTGCAATTTGTGATTCTGCGTTTGAAATTGTGATGGTACAGAATTTCAAACTTTCCATTGCCAAGTAGGTTTTCAAAGAATTATTAAATTTGAAATAAGAGACTAGTAGCCTTGTCCAAAGGGTTTTAAAATTTGTTGTATTTGGTGACGTAGGAGTTGGTAGAAAGGGTGGGCACTTTGAATGTGGCATTTCTTGGAACTGAGAGTCTGGGAAGTCTTTTAAAGTTGAATATATCTACAATGAAGGAAATAGGGCGAGGCTATGAAGATCAATGGATTGAGGATCAGAATGTTAGTCGCAGGACGGAAGCTCCGGGTGTTACTACTTGTATTATACTCATTTCTCTCCCACACTCGCCGATCGGCAATTCTTCTTCGGTGAGGGTGTTTATGCTAAGAGGCTGTGAAATTCGGGAACAAATGAAGGGATGTGTGCTCGAGAAGGTGAGATTTTTAAAGAATTCGCTGTGATCATTGCTTGTCGGGTAACCCAGCTACAAACCCATTTGCAGTTCGGCGAGTTGGGAGAGAAACGAGTATAATACAAGTCACAGGCTACAAAAGGAGTATAGATTTTTATGACTTCCTCGGAGTCTGGTAAAGAACTTGAAGACATTTCATTATCCAGTAATGCTCTAGATGATATGATACCGTACCAGACAACAAAATCAAACGAAGGGACACTAAAGATCTGGTTAGCTAAGCTGAGGGATGACGACACTCTTAGGTGTGTAGCAAGCGTGACTGACCCCAACCACACCAAAGCCTAAGCAAGTCTACAAATACCCTCTTGATTCACTTCAGTTGACAAAATCCTAAACAAGGTGGCTACTCCTCTCGCCATCACGAACTCCCAAACATTCATCTCGTTACTGCGAAGCAATCTTTCCTCCTCTTACCCCCTTCCCCCTTTTCTGTCTCACAAACACCGACTTAACCACCATCCCCACCACCGAACTCACAGAATCGTACTATCGCAGAGCTGCCACTCTTCCAGTACGTTTCACTTCTGTGAAGTTTGTAGCAAACAGGCCCGAAAAACTTCAACAGTCGAAGGTGAGACCACTATAAGTGCGAGAATTGTAATCATTTTCGCACATCATCCCGCTGCTCCTCTCTGCTACCCTGAAGCGCATCCCCCCCTCATACACTGCACTTCTACACGTCCTCTCACAAACAGCGGCTTAACGACCATCTTCGTACATCTCAATATCACGATTGTCCCACACCTCCTGCTTATTCCTTCTACCCTTCCCCTCCCTCTACTCCTCCACCCTGTTCCACTTCTGAAAACCGACCCAGTCTGGACTTCGAGTTCATTGAACTTTATTTCCTCTACCCACATACCTCCCACCTGCCTCACTTCATTAGCAATTATACTCTCATCCTTGCCTTTGAATCAACCTTTTACAGAAATGCCATAGGTATTTGGGGATGTTTCTGACTGTGAGCCTTCTCCGTTCAGTGTCTATGGTGGATCCTCTACACCAAGACATTGGGCAAACACAGCTTCGTTAATGAGAGAGATTTCGCAAGAACCTCTGCCATGCCTGCAACAACCACGTCTCTCCGTGTCCATGAAGGGGCTCATCCTGCGTCGTCTGACTCTACACCTTCCAGCACGGCCTTCACTAAACTATCCGCACTCATCCCGCACGAGAACGAACTCCGATTCTGCACCGCTGTCGGCCTGGCCGACTACATTGAAGCTAAAATTGAAGAATGTCTTGAATCAGAAACCGGATGCTACATGCTTGTCACGGGTGTTGCCGAAAACATGATTGAACCCATCGAGGAGGCAATGGAGGAACTCGGTATTCGCAACACGGCGCGATTCACATACGAGCATACAATTGAATCGCTCATTGTCAGGTTGATGCCTGGTGCTTCGCACGAACTCGTGAGCTGGAGTTTATGGTATAAGATCCAGGACAAGTTTTCCGACATATCTGGTCATTTAGATGAGTCTTTGCTTCCTGTTGGAAGCACCACGGTTCATGCTGCCGGTCGGAGGAGTAAACAGTGCGATGCAGGCTTCAGACCGCGTGATTCCCGGGCACTTGGGGACCAGTGGCCATCGGTGGTGATCGAGGTGGGATGCTCAGGAAGTCTGCCGGCGCTTCGTTGTGATGCTGAGTGGTGGTTAGTGTACTCGAGAGGACAAACCAGGATGGCTATTATTGTGCAGATTACCAGGAACCCAAACTCACTGCGGTTGGAGTGTTGGGAAATGGTAGCAGATCCTAACCGGAGGGCCACAAGAAATATTACACGGTGGAGACCTGGCTATAACCAACACTTCGAGATTGACGACTCTGGAGCGGTAACCCCAGCGGGAAGTGATCTGGTGATCCCACGCCACACCCTCTTCGACACGTCACAACCTGGCGACCTTGATATTATACTCTCTGCTGAGGAATTATCACGTTGGGCACTCGGTATATATGCCTGGTTTTAGTTACAGCCCGTGGCTCACTTCAAGTGAGGCACATGATAGCAGAATCCGGATAGTTCGGGCTAATACATATTTTTAATTTTTCGTGTTGTCCAGCCTACATTTCTTTTTTTGCCAAGATTGGGCATTCCACATAGCAAAACAACAGCTGGTTGAGGCTAAGACATCCTGCGCCTTTCTTTTGTGGATAGGCATCACTGCTGGAATGGTTGTTTTGTCGCGAAATGCTCTTTTGGCAGGAGTGATGATTCTGTTTCAATGGTTTAGCAATACCTTCTAAGCCATTACTGACAGCTGAGCTTCAACCCTTCGTCTCCTTTCTTGTATTTTCTGGTCTGTATTGTTGCTGCAATGCCTGCTATGGGGAAATGATTGTCAATATATTTAATTGGGTATACCGTACTGGCAAATGGTGACCGTTCAACTACGGGCATAATTTTGATTTCCTCATTTGATTTTCTCTTGAAATTCTTGCTCGCTCTAGTTATTCAGATTAGAGAAATTATTCGTTGTGGCTGGTAGGATTGTTGCACGAAATGATAGTAGGAAATCCAAAACTACAAAATACGGAAATGGAGCTTCGGGTGGTCAGGATTTCTTTTTTACCCTTTTCCCTGTCAAGTTCCCAGTGGCGTTCGTCCTGGAAGAATATCTGTATAATAATACCAACGACTAAGTTTACTCCTGCTTGCCTTGCTTGTTTTGTTAGGAAATATCACTCGTGAGGACTATGCGTGGCAGTTCAGTCGAGTACTTGTGCCAGGGGAGGTGTCCAGGGGAGATGAAGCAAAGGGTTGAAGAAGTATTTATAGGAAGTAAGGGCCGAGTAGTAACCTGAGGAGGAAAAGAAAACAAAGTGGCGGAAGAGACAGTCTTATATGGGAGATCGGGGAATAAGCAGGCGATAGATTCTTCCCGTTCATCGGTTCCTGGACCTCCTATTCCCCATAGCCGAAACCACATAGTGTGGTCCACATTCTACCAAAGAACTAACCGCCTCCGTCTGAATAGCCATATTGGTTTGCAAGCACTTGCGTGAGTCCTAGCGTGGTCCACATACGTTCTGTATCGCGTACCTGTTCCTCCATATGACCATCCACTCCACGCAGGCTGTTCTTCCAAACAACGTAGATCTCCGGAGTTACTTCATTCTCTAAACCACCATATCCACATCCCCAAAACACCATTTCGCCAGCTAACAGCTTTGCAAAGAAGTTTCACCTTTGGTCCTCCTTCCTTCCGTAACGCGGGATTGCCGTTCGAGTTACATACTCTTGAAATCCCAGATGTGGCGCACACATCTCTGCTACCCCTGCCGGGGAATACACATCAGCATGCACCAAGCGTCCGTTATACTCCCATCATATATCAATCAGGTCTTCCTGATCCGTTTAAATAAATCAGAGGGTGTCTTTCTTTCTACCAGGGAAAGAACTTCCTGCACGATACTCTGCGTGCACAAATGAAACTATTGATATCGCGGCTGGGGAGTCTGACGGATGAGAAAATCATTATTATTATTATATATCATAAAGCTTTTGGAGCCGTAGGGCCATGAAGCTGATTAGCATACAAATTGGCAAGGACTCACTTGCCTGTCAGAGATCCCATCTCCCACGGGCCCTACCACTCTCTGCACAAATTCCCGAGTGCAGAGGCCTACAGGAGCATTGTATCATCCCTAATCCCCCAATGTTTCCTCCATCATGTCATTTTCGGTTTCCGTTTCTTCACCCTCCTCTGAATCCATCTCTTCATAATTGTCTTCCATCTCAGTTGACCAACCCGGTTCCCTTACGTCTACCTCTGCAAGCTTCCCCTTCACTCCTTCCTTCTTCGTTTCCCCCTCCCCCACACCCTCCCCTCCTCCTTTCCCTTTGCCCCTTGCTGGTCTTCTTCCATACTCGTGCAAAGATTCTTTTTCTTTTTCTTGCTTGCTTCAGCAGCTTCAGTAACGTCATTTACGGGGATGCGGCTCTTCACCTAGAAGCGGCTCGCAGTGGCAACCAAGGGAAAACCAAATGTATATTTGATTATCTACATATATAATAGTGATACAACTTTGGAAACTTGTTAGAAGGTACTTTGAACCATGGAGAATTAGTAAATGTAGTTATTATTTCATAATAGGAAATGTTTCTCCCATTATATTATCTTTCTAATTGGTAGTTTAAAATAACAGTTTTGTTATACTTAATGATAAAGAAATTGAAAGACATGTAGAAAATACCTTTTTAAGTAAATAGAGAGTTATTATAGACCTTGCATGTTATGGATTAGCTACTTTTGTATTTGTTTATAGTTATCCTTAGAAGTTATAGTACTATATGATGAAGTAAAACAATATATATAGTTGATTTATTTGATAATATGATATCTACACACTGGATTAACTTATAATTCCAATACTTTATAGTATCCTTTATGACATTAATAAAAGTAATGTCATGAAACTTTGAGCCTGATGGGTAAACCTTCCTTATTTTATTCCTTGATTATTATAAAGATATATGTGTAAAAATATTAGTCTTAAGCTTCAACCTTGTACAGTGTACTCCTTAGACAAAGCTAAAAGTATTATCTCCTGGTCTCCTAATATGGGTCAGACTATTGAACAAGTTTTAGGCAGTTTAGAATGTTGGTTCTAGAGATTTCAAGTTTGAAATACGATTGCACTTGATTTTTATACAAAGTTCTGTTTGTGTGTACAGAAGATGGAAGACTTCTTCATTCAACCTCAAACTTGGTATACCTACTCAGATAAACTTTGTAAAATGACTGGTAAATTATTGAATTTATAGGTCAAGCCAATAAGTAGATATCATGTAGTCAAATTGATCAATTTTGTATGTAGTTTTCCTCCTGTCAATTTGTTACTATAACTTTTTAAAATCCATTTAGATTAAAGTAAAAACAATTCACACAGAGTATATAAGACCTATAAAACCTATCTATGGGCTTATAAAAGTACTCTTATATATATTTCCATTTTTACACAATATATGATTAAAGGTATCTTATTTGAAATAACCAATCTTAATAGCATTATACTACGAGAGGTCTTTCTCACAATAAAGTCAAAGCTATATACTGTAATTCTCCATATTCCAAAGTACTTTCTAACAAATTTTGAAAGTTGTATCACTATTATTTATGTAGATAATCAAATATACATTTGGTTTTCCCTTAGTTGATACTGTGAGCCACTTCTAGGTGAAGAGCCGCATTGCCATAAATGACATTAGGTGTTCAAGTCTTGTAGTCGACTAAGCATTTATATGTCACAAATACAAAGAGGTTTTTGATATTTCACTACTATTGGGAAAGGAGATCAGTGCAACTGTTGGTGATAAGAGTCATGGGGGGTAGCAAGTTTTAATCCTGGATTATATTGTTTCAACTTGTTATCCAGTTGTGGGACTACCTCACAGGGCTCCCCTAGGTAGAGAATGTGGCCGACCCACTTATCTTCAGCATTAATCTATATCGCCCACGATGGAAGCTGGGAAGACTATATTGCAAAAGAATCTATGGTGCTACTAGGGTCTCCAAGAGTATCGCAAATTGAATACCCTTTCTGTGACTGGCAGATAGCTGTAAATCTTGAACCGCCTTCCAGGAGTAGTGCATTCAATGTTTCTCACAGTTGTAATGGGTTAAGTATTTCTGGTACTGGACTATCCAACTCAACGACAAACTAGGTATCATCTAGCTGTACAGGCTTTGTTGATCTGGTTAATGAACTAGGAAAGTGTTAGCAGATTTGATGGCAGTATTGAGGGATGTTATTTTGCTGAACAACAGAGGCATAAGATCATGTACTGGTGTCAAATAACTTATTAAGTTTAGATTCACGGGATTGGATATGGTCTTCAAGTGAGATGGAAGTAGTTGGTATTCTGGTTGTAGTTGATGTGTTGCAGTAATAGCATATCATAGTTATCATGTCTCACATATAGCTAGGCCTTAAGGGTTCTATTTCCTCTCAATCTTCTCTCAAAAGATTACTCACTGCAGTAATCTTTTCCAGTAATAGACTCACTTGACCCAGAAGTCTATATTCATGTTGCATCAGTGTTGGAGTAGAATAGTCTGCTGAATACTGCTTATATGCAAGTTCGATCAAGTGGATTGTATTCCAGATCATCAACATGTATGGTTGAGGTGTGTTTAATTGCATTGTTGGCTCTTATATTTTGACTCATTTGGCATCGTCTTTGAGTACCCTGGGGGTGAGAAATCAAAGTTCAGTATTGTGAAAAGAGTATGGGTTGGTGTTTTTGGGTGTTGAGGTTGGCTGACATGGATGTAAATAACCTCCTTAATCTCTCCATTGGTATTTGTAGGTCCTTCTTCAATGGGAGACACTTCTGGGCTGCTGTATTTTGTTCTTTTCTTTCTATCCTTTGGCTGTCTCTCTCGTAGAACTCAATTGCTAGATTCTATGTTTTACGGATGAGACAATGCTTATAGAAGTGATGGAAATTACTTGATGATATACCGTATGGGGCACAAGTGGGCTGTGTTCTAGTTTGGTGGAGGGTTTGCATGTCTGGGGATATTCCGTGATGGACCATGCGATAAGCAGATAAGAAAGACTCTCCGATGGATGGCCCAATAGGGTATTCCTGAATAGACTGAATCGTTGCTTAGCGCTCAAGAACTGCTCACTCGTCACCGCCAAGAATGCCTCCGCACACCAAAAAGAATTGGTGAGGACTCCCGCAAAATATCGGCTGACAGGGGCACTATTGGCAAAGATGGGTGGGTACTGTGGAGGGTAAAAATTGGTTTGGGAATAGTGGAGGAAAGTTAGGTTTCTATTTTATAAAACCTAGGGAATTGGAGCTATGTGTAGTGATGGGAGGTTGTTTAGTTTCACGGCTTGGCATATCATAGAATTAGTATATAAGGAGCAATACCTCCTGTCAATTCTAGATAGGTGACGACAAGAAGAAAAACGAACGATAGTTTCTGCAATTGCGAATATATTTTTATCTCCTCTTTCCCGGTTTTACTTTCCTTCCCTCACAACCGTGATTACCTTCGACGGATTTGTTTTCCAAGGACGACCATTCAACTTCTGGCTGTGCGAGCGGTGTTTGCCCACACCTGGTAGTGCTTGTTCACCCTTCGACCGACGATTTCCCTTTCTGTGTTTGTTTCCTCTTAGAGAAGTGAACCTTCTCTATTATTTCAGGTTTACGATCGGACCGGTTTTGTTTTGCTCAGTACTTTCATCAACGGTTTCAGTAGATAGACTGTGTGAGCCCTCAGCGAGGCGTGGCATGTCTTGGCGTCAACTTTCCAACTTTCGGCATCGACTTCTTGGCATCAACCTCTTGGCATCAACCAAACCACACACAAAAGTCAATGCAATTTTTATTTTCCCTTTTACCAATACAAACACCTCCCATAGCAACCACCAACAAACCAATTACCTCCGGAGAGTTGATTTACTTTGGAGGTTTCAACTACAAACTGAGTGATAGTTCCACAGATTCCCTCCCCCCAACTTTCTTCAATTTCTGGCTCAACAAATTGACCCTCAGCCTCTTCTTCCAGACTGCCTAACAATATTCCAGTCTCTCCATCATCTTGTACCATTTCTCCATTTCTTCAAGATGCTTTTCAAATTTCTTCACCTCTTGTTCAGCTTGGGAAATCCGTTCAGCAAGTCGAAGTTCCTCCTGGAGTATTGCAGCACCTGTCTTCCAACGCTTGGGTAATTTCCCTTCCTCTTCGAATCTTTCTACTTCCTTTCTTTTCCAAGTACGCTCTACTGACTTTTGCTTTCTCATTGCAACTAGATTTGTTGCATTACGATATTTTCACTGGACAGTTTCACACTTATTAATCGATTAGGTTTCAAAAAACTTTTTGAATAAAATCCAACTTCTTGCTAAAGTGAGTTTTTACCTCTAGGTGTCATCTTTTAAAAGCCTCTTCCCATCTTTTTCCAAGGGTCTCTTGTGGGTTTCTCTTTTATACGATGGAGGTGGCAATTTCGTGCAACTGCCATATTATTGGAGGGAATCTAAGATGACGGCAGAAGTAACAATGTTCTAATACTATTCTCTCCTCCTCTGGCATAAGCTTCTGCCTTTATTGACCCTCTTCATATTGGTCTTTTCTTCCCTGTCATCGATGCATAACCATCGTTGGGGCTGCTCCTACCATTGCCGCAGCCATTGTAAGACTTGGAGCTGTCCCAGTAGCTGCCATCTCAATGGCCATTTGTTCTCGGACTTGTACAGGAATTGTGCTATCCTTTGAAGGTTTTGAAGGCATGATTGGGGGATTTGGTATGAAAGAGATAGAATGGTATGGTATGTTGTATTTTTCTTTCGGTTTTGCTTCAGATTCAATGATGAAATTCATTTTCTAACTACAGTATATTAGATCTTCTAACCATCTTCTAACCATATTAGAATGCCAAGTTTTGCCGCTCCTCACTGAAGGTGCCGCCTCGCTGAGGGCTCACACAGTCTAGGGAATAAAGCATGCACCAACCATAGGTAGGCCTCGTACAGTTGGTGTTTTCCAGTAGCCGTAAATATGCTGTGAATGCTTGTCGTGTATCCTGGGAGAAGAGGTTTTGTGAACCATCCATTGGCGACACCTTATATTACGAAGCTACTTGGTAGCTAATATGGAATGAAATGAAGTACAGGGTATCCTACTTTGGTCGGGGACAACTAAGGTTTGGGTGTGTGTTAAATGTTTTTAAGAAAGATAAAGCAGGTATCATGATAAAAATATTGCCTTGGATGTGTTGTGAATACGGAAGAGAGTTTGTCTGATATGTTTTGTTGGTCTCGAATACCACCAAAGTGGCTTTTTTCTCAAGGGGGATTTACTATATTCTTACGTACATCATATTGTGAAAGATTCACTTGAGCCGTATGAATTTACAGGTCAGAGTGAGACTACAAAGCACAAGGTTAAACAGGCCCCACTACAAGAGTAGGAAAGAATACAAATTGATTTGATCAATCGGCACGGCTTAGATCTTCAGAATAAGCTTGACCTTGTTATCAAAAACAAGGATGACAACAACTTCCGTGGATAAGTTTTTTTTTCTTTCTTCCTTCTTATTTTCAAATATGTATATTGTACCACTGCTTTCATCTTTTTTTTCCATTTCACATTCTTTTTTTCATTGCACTGTGTTAAAGTCCATTACCAGTGCTGCTGCCAGTGCTGGTATACTATTGAAGAAACAAGCTGTTCAGGTGTTGAAGAGTGTTGAAGAAAATCTCGTTGCAATCTCGTTGCAACTTGCTACTTTAATTCTTAATTCATGTGACGATTATATTAATTGGCGCCACGAGTAGTTACTCTGCCGGGCACATTCATAGATGTTTCCTTTCAGTTAGACAACAACAACCACCCTCAACAATTACGAGTACGTAGTGAATAATATATCATAATAATATCATACCATAAAAATTCGTTAAATCCGGTATCGGGTTGCCTAACGGAAATCACTTTATTAAACCACGATAGGCTTAACAGAGCCAGTTAACAAAACTATGAATACAAGTTAATGAGATCCAGCGGGCTCAACTTAAATAAGCTATACTCTGTCTGGAAAACACTATTCCTTCTCAGGGTGCTTTGACTCTGATTGCAGGGGTTAACGATGGTGGATTTAACGAGAGTTTACGGGATATATATATTTTCAAAATTTTAGTGAATATACGGTAAGTGTTCGTTTACTGTGAGCGGAGATACAGCCGAAAGGTTGTTCACATGTTGTGGCGCTTGGGGTGCGTGAGCCAAGACAGCGCCGGCCGCGAGTATATAGTGTTTGCCCAGGGTTCCCTTCTGCAACCGCCTGCCGGCCCCATGACTTACCTACCCACCCACCAGCAAATACCTACAACGTTAGCACATCACCTACGACTCACATTGAGTCTTGTTCCTCACTTTCTGTCAATCCACGTGTCTCAAGCAACTTAATATCTGGTCGTGCAAACATGTATTCCAAAATATTTTATGCAGTTCTGAAGGCGATTAAGACACATTGTCCCGATCTGTTGATCTTTGAGAACGTGGATCCTGATGACTTTGCCCATGGCCTGGAAAGCTTACGACATCCCCCCAATCGACTTGAGGGATATTCCTTTCGGTGACCAGACTACTTCACTCGTTTTTCTTTATTCTTCATTACTAAGTAATTTTCACAGAATCCATTGGTTTTCCGCGGATAAGAGATTAAAGGTTGTAATGCCTTCAAAGCTGCATGCGTGTGCTGCATCCTGACTCTTTAAAATGATCACCAGAGCATTGGCGCATGGGCTTATTCCACGAGTTTGGGATGACACGATGGAGATAATGACTGCTCCCGGGTTGCTGCTAATTGCTCCATGTTCTAATCCTGAACTCTAGCTAATCAGGTTTACTAGAATTTAATAATTTCATTAACGACTTTACTGGCTCATTTAAGGAGGCAGATTTGACCTTCTTGCCTTGTGTAGGTCCCGAGAGGGCACAGATTGCAGAATACCACTCTGTGGTTCTAGAGTCAGGGTGGAGTGAGTCCGCTTCACGACTGCAAGATGATGCCAAACTCTGGCAAGAAGGTTCAGGGCGTGCAGTGCGAGTGGTGCTACAAGTCAAGTTTTATCGGCCCAATCAGCAGAACCAGATACGACTTGTTTTGTCCATAAACCACGCTCCCCCGGATGGAGGCCCCACTTTAGTTGAACATTATGCAAGTTTTTCTTTGTACACTCAACGCTCCTGATTTCTTTACTAATATGTCAGTTATGAGTATAGGACATGTTTCCCACCCCTGAGCATCGTCGGCAAAACCGCTCCATCTCGCTTGATGAATTCTATGCAGGAGATTGTCCTCCTACAATGGACCCAGCAACTCTCATTCCGCTTGACCTTGCAACACTGGGTTCCATAGCAGCTGTATACATCAGAGAGCGAGGTCATATCCCTGCCCTGATGGCTCCAAAGTCAAAGGTCCATGTCTGGGTTCATACAAATTTGCCTTCATCCCAGTTCTGAATACATTGAGATGTCTTCCAGTGCTTTCTGTTTAGCTCATGCACTTGACCTTTTTGCTGCTTTACAACACTTGTTTTTTTTTAGGCTATATTTCATTACTCGCAGCTTAATGCAATGACCAAATTGTGGAATATCACGGCATTCATGTGGCAGATCGTATTATCAATCACAACGGCCATGAGCGAGCCGGCGAGGAAACTGGTTTGTTGGAGGATGACAAGATGCCGGGTGATCTCGTATAACGGTGATTGGGGTGACTTGACGACCCCCACTTGAGAGGCCAAGGCTCTGTGTTGTGTATACATACTGGGGGTACAAAGTGCTCGTGTAGCCATTGTGTGATAGCAAGGTGGAAGTGATGAAGCGAGTGGGAAATGAAAATTTGTCACCATTTTTCCCTTGAACGTTAACATATGTCAGCTACCATAAAAACTGAAATGAACGAACAATGTGCTACCGGTATGTCGTTAAAGTTACCCCCTCTGGTAAGGCCTAGTGTTTTTTTGTTTTTTTATGTCTCACAGAGGGGCCGAGCGGCTCTTTTTCTTTTTGCTGTTTTTCGCCCCTTTTCCAGACTAGGTAGTTCTTGACCACATAGCACATTGTTCATTTATTACAGCTTTTAATACGGTATGATACCCTTGTTGGTTTTGTTATGAGCTATACCTTGCGGGTGCGGCGCATATATATAGGGAGAATGATGGTAAATTGATGGCGTGACTTCCCCAAAAAACGAGTGAGAGGAGTCTGCTATTTATGTACGTTCCGAAAGAAAAAAACGTCTGAAAAGTTCAAACCAACTTCTAACAACCAACTGTTCCTCCATACATGCACCCATGATCCGTCGTCCATCCTGACACCACATTCCTACAAACAATTTGATACCCATATTCCTAAAGTCCTAAGCCTATATTCTATTCTCTACGTCCTATATCCTATCATCATCACCACCCCCTATCGCCATATCGTATTTCCTTCGACAAAGTCACTACATTGTGATTTCGTCCTTCCATGCAATATCGATAGGGTCACGAATGGTCATCGGTGACCCTCTATTTTGACGGTTCAGTCCGACAATCCGATAGTGTGTTGGAAATAATCTAGTTAAACAGCTCACCGTATACCATAAGCGGTACCGACCACCTGCAATGGCTATCTCGGACCCTGCTCAACCATTAAGCAACCTTTCACCGACATCGATCGGCCACTACTCAGGCTTACACTAGCTCACCGACAATCCAAGAGTGGGGGAAATATGCCAGGATATCCGGAAAAGGGGTGCATGTGGTAAAAGGGGGTGGAATTTGTGCAAGAGCGGGGGAAGAGCTGCGAGATGGAATGTTTGGTAGCTAGGCGGGAGAAACCGCGAGATATAAGGGGCAGGTTTTGCGCTACTGCTCTTATATAGTCTTTGTGAGTCATCGTTGGTCTTTGTCTGTCCTTGTCAGGTGGTCATCCGTCTCTGTCCATCATTGTTTGTCTGCTGTTATCTGTCTCGTTTTCTTTAGTCTTTACTGGTCCGTCTATCGCTACCTTTGTTGTTTTATATATTTTACCACTCTGTGTCTTCACCTCTGTGGCAATTCTGCTGTGGATGGCCCTTCTTGCTTAAAAGATTGGATTTAACAAGTGTTTGTGGTAAAGGTAACACCGGGCTTGCTGTATTTTCTCATGAATCTATGGTATGTACTGTGCGCACGAGTGAAGTACCGAGGGGCGGCAGGGCTTCAGGTGCTCTGCTGGGAGGCACATCGGTTGAGCCAGTACTCTGCTCAGGTACCGGTGTGGAAGGCTGACATGCCTTTCCTTCAGTTGGATGGGGTGCCGACCAAGCTGCGTCCCGGGTGCCTGATTGCTATTGTAACCTTATGATAAACCTGATGATAAGTTGGCAAAAAATGGGCCCGATAATATACTGTATAACCAGACTGTCGATGAAGAAGCGGAAGAGGTGGGACTGAGCCCAATTGAGATGGAAAGGAAACGTTGTCTATTCCGTTGTTGTCTGCAGGTTGTTGTCGATATACTAGCTAAAGAAAACCGAGTAGGGCCTATGTGAGTGCCAAGCTCAGTTATCTAGGAAATTCTGCAAGGCCGAATACCCTCTCAGATATGGCGACATAGTACTCAAACCGAAGACCACGCCTCAAGGGTCCCTCCTTTCTCTTCCTTCCACCCCGTAGGCCATACAAACGCAAAAAAGAAAGGAGAAAAAAAAACTGACGACAATCATCTAGTCTAGTATCTATCTACAGCCCATTCTCAATTTTTTCGTCGCTCGTCCAAACCTCCAAGTGACTGAACATGATTCTCTCCTGTGCCGGACTTATCCCGCATGTCAGGCGCCATCTACCCATTCAAAACATCTCCAATACGCTCCGTGGACCTTCATACCAAGATCCTATGCCTCCACTGGTTGTATTGTTCTATCTCTCGACTCGTACTCCAAGATGTCCACTACGTTCACTCCGTTCACTCCAGCTTCCATCTGGGTTCTCCGCAGTAGATATGTCTTCAAATCGTTCAGGTGCACACGATCCCTCAAAGCGCCTTTCTTGACATGAACAAGCTGTCGAGTGTTGATATAAAGTAGTCTTCTTCTCTCCCCGCGCCAGGCTATATCGGATAAGATGTGTGGACCTTGTTGCAAATCACCGCCAATTTCTCATTTACCTTGGCGGACCTGGATGTATTGGGAATTGGATAAAATGCACTACAACTTGGGCATAGGGCATAGGAGGTATGTGGCGATAGGGGATCGGGTTTATATTCGGAGGATAGGATTTAGGATTTTGTGGAAATTGTCGACCACGATGTTTGCCCATGTCACTGAACGTTGAAGATTGTTGTGGAAGGTTGTGGGTGGTTTGCATGGGTTTCGGACGTGTTTGTTATTTCCCTATGTTGTATTGTCCATTCGTTATGCTGAGATTATGTCTATAAGTATGGAGATTCCTGACACTCGTTGTTAGGGAATCGGCCCTTCAATAAACTTCTTTGTCCTCTATGGAGAGGCTTTCATATCCTTATCCGCTGCAAATAATTTTAGGCGCGGTATGGGATCACCAGATCGCGTCCGGTTGGGGTAACCGTTCTGGCGCGCTCAATGTCAAAGTATTGGTTGTCGACCGGCCTCCTGGGTGTGCTATTTCTTGTGACGCTCCAATCGGGATCTACTATCATCTCCCAACACTCCAACCGCAACTCGTTTGGATACTTACTAATCTCTATAATGATAACCATCCTGGTTCGCCCTCCGGAGTTCTCTAACCACCACCGAGAATCACGTAGAAGGCATAGTAGACTTCCACAGTATCCCACCTCAACCATACCGGATGGCCACCCATGTGGACCTCTCCGCCTATCACGTGGGTTGAAACCTGCATCGCCTGTTTGCTCCTCCGACCGGGGACACGAAACGTGGTGTTTCCAACGGGACGGGAGATGAAGGTGGATGCCCGGGAATGTTATTGACTTTGTCCGTGATCTGATTACTAAAACTCCAGCTCAGGTGCTCGAAAGAAGCACCAGGAATTGGCCTAATAATGAGTGATTCCATTGTCTGCTCGTAGGTGAATCGGGCCACTTTGCGCATAGCGTGTTCCTTCAATGCCTCATACATGGGTTCAATCATGTGTTGTGCAACAATGGTGGCGAGCATGTAGCAACCGGTTTTAGATTTGAGACATTCTTCAATTTTCACTTCAGCGTCGATAGCCCGGTCGATAGCGGTCGAGTAGCGCAGCGTATTCTCATCTGCCGATTGTTTTATGGAGGCGGGGATGGGTGGTGTAAGGTTGCATGAGACGGGATGATTGTGACTCATTGACCTGGAGAGACTTGGTTGTTTTAGGAATTGCGGAGGGTCTTCCAGATCCCCACTCACAGATATTGCTATTGTTTGACCAAGATTCCGGCGTGCAGGACCCGGCTTCGGGAAATGGAATTTGGGTGACGTGATTGTGGGAGTGGAGCACGATTGTAGCAGTGAGATGGTGAAAGACGGTGGCTCAGAGAGTGTTTGTGAGAAAGAACACTGGGATGAAGTAGAAGCGTTAAAATGATTCTGGAATAGGAGAACAGTGAGTAGAGGAGCAGCGCTGGATTGCCGTGGACATGTGCTGAACAGGTCAGCGACTTGCAGCCACTCTGCAAAAGTATTTGTGAAACGGAGTTTTCCTTTGACGGAGATCAAAGCGGCCTAAGGGAGGGGGGTATCTCCTCGTACGTTTTCAAGCGCTTGAACTAACAGCGTTGTTAACCTATAGGGTGCAAAGCATAAGTGGCAAAACAACCTAACAGTCCTCCTCACACCGTGACAGATCCCCTTCACCGATCCATCGGCCGGGCCACAGTTGACATTCATGACCTCCCCTATTGATCACTCAATCTTGGGACCAAAATATCCGTCTTTTGTAAGTGTGTGAAAACCGGGACGGATGATGGGATACCTACAGCCCTCCGGTCGCCGGTAGTTATATCTGCAGGTGTTGCAAATCATGGCCGATCACCCGTTCACTTTAGAGTACTTGCGTGTATCGGAAATATAATAAAATGCACTAGGACATAGGACATAGGATATCGGGGCTATGAGGCGATAGGAGATCGGATTTAGATTGTTCGGAGGATAGGATTTAGGATTTTTGGGAAAATGTCTTGGGCAATGTCTGGGCATGTCATGGGTCGTTGCGAATTGTTGTGGGAAGTGTGCATGAGTTGCGGGCATGTTTGTTATTTCCTTGTGTTGTATTGCTCACTCATTATGCTGGGATTATATCTATAAGTATGTAGATTCCCCAAACTTGTTTTTGGGGAATCAGCCATTCAATAAATTTCTGTCCTCTTCCAAGATACCCCGATATCCGTATCCGCTGCACATAATTTTAGTAGGTGCCTGTGGTCATCTACCATTACCTACTGTCATCTGAAGGTACCTACCATTGACTACATTCCTACACACTAATGTTTTCCTTTTGTTGGCTACTTTAAGTAGTGTCTCCCTCCCTGCCTTTCTTTTCTTCTTCTTAAGCTTGACAAACTTAATGAAACCCCATCTTTCGTTCGTTCTCTCATCACAATTCGTAACATGTACTGTACGGGATCGGCCACAAATTCTTCTCACGGGTGATATTTCCTACCCAGCGGAGACAAAGCTACCAAGCAGGAGTAACATTATTGGTTAATATTATAATACAAATATGATTCCAGCAATAATGCGTACGAGAAAACACAAAGTGGGCACAGGATGCAAACCCAACTGTCAGTGCCATAGTATAAGCTATTTCTAATCCATTGTAACAGAACCATCTCTCCTGCGACAAGAACCTTTCCCGATAAAACAACCATTCCAGCAATGAGACCCACCCAGAAACGTAAAAAAGGGGGCAGGTGCCTTAGCCGCAACTATCTATGATTTTGCTATGCAGTATTTCAGATCATTCGTAATAACAATGAAGTCTCGATAAGGTGAAAGAAAGAAAAAAAACAGAAAATGACTGAATAATATGCCATTGTCTCTCTATTTCACTGTGAGGTACCTCAGCCTATTGAGCCTATCGCTGTGAACGCCTAGATAGAGGGTACGTAAGCACTGCCCATTCTGATAATTCCCCTGCAGATATGATCATATCAGGGTCACCATGTGGTGATATATCGATGAGCATGCGGTATGGGATCACCAGATCGTGTGTGGCTGGGCTCACTGTTCCAGCACCGTCAATATCAAAGTATTGGCTGTAACTCGGCTTCCATGGTCTGGTATTTCCGGTGACCCTGCGATTAAGATATAGAATCATTCCCAACACTCCAGCCGCAAGGCATTTAGATGCTCGCGAATCTTTATACCCCCGAAGTCTGTTGCACAGGGATCAAGATCCTGACGTGCCAAAGGCATCTCGGCAACCTTTTCATACTCGTACTTTGCCGCCCACATAAGTGGTATGTGGCCATCATCAGTCTATGCTGGATTTCGGTTGAGGTCCTCTCGCTCCAAAAGCACCCTGACAACTACTACATGCTCGTGCTGTACAGCTATGGAGACAGGTGGACGGCTATATCCTGTGTCTACGGTGTTCAGATTGACATCCTTTCGTTCCAAAAGGATCTCTACCACATCCCCATGCCCGTTCGTAGCTGCCCACAAGAGCGGTGTACGGCTACTTGTGTCGGAACTCATATGGTACAGCTAGGCATGTTCTAGTAATTGTTTCATATTAGGGAAGTCATGTTTGTCGGCAGATTATATTTCCGGCGACGCACTTAGCGTTAAGACAGGGATTGAGGTA
>ML120597.1:4889-28763 GCA_003788595.2 Choiromyces venosus 120613-1
CCTTGAATGACATCTGTCATGTTTGGGATAGCTCTCTGGTTGGTGGAATTCCCACCGTACTTGGTGGGGATTTTGCCCAGATCCTGCCTGTCGTGAGGCGGGGTTCTCGACAGGCCACGGTACAGGCATGTCTTAGGCATAGTACCCTTTGGCATAGTTTGCGGGTATTGAGGCTGAAGACAAGTATGAGGATTGTGGCAACCCCCGCCAATCAGGTCTTCCTGGACTTTCTCAAAGGTCTGGTGAATGATCAAACTATGTATGGTCGGGTTGGGTTGCCAGCATACATCCGGAAAGTAGGTACAGTTGATGAACTATGTCATCAGTTGTACCCCCAGGCGTTGTTAGATGAAGCCGTCACGTCTCATGGTGCTCTTATTGGACGCGCCATTTTAGCGTTCAAAAATGACACCGTGAATGACTTCAATGACGTGCTTCTCGACCGCATGCCTGGGACAGAACATCGCTTTGAGGCTATAAACCAGGTAGACCTCAGCGAAGATGCTGCTGTTTCTGCCCCTTACCCAGCAGAATATTTACAGAGTATCAACTTGGCCTCTCTACCCCCCTCAAGTCTGAAACTTAAAGTCGGTGCACCTCTCATTCTTATTCGGAATCTCAGTCCTAAGAATGGGTTGTGTAACGGGACTAGATTAAGGATGTTGGGAGTGGATCGCACTTGCTTGCAGGTGTCGATATTGGGTGGTAAGTGGGATGGTGAAATTCGCCTCCTGCCAAGGATAAAGCTCACGACAAGTGACAAAGATCTGCCGTTTATTCTTGAACGTAAACAGTTCCCAGTCCGTCTGTGCTTTGCCATGACAGTGAACAAGTCCCAGGGTCAGTCGCTGGAGAAGGTTGGGGTGGATCTCCGCTCCGAAGCCTTTACACATGGGCAACTTTATGTTGCCTTGTCACGGGTAACCTCTCTTGATGGCTTGACCCTGTTACCATCCAGTAACACTCCTAACACTACAGAAAATATTGTATACCCAGAGGTCCTACAGGGATTATATAATTCCCTGTAGATGGGTATCAATAAGATATAGTGGGGTTTGGCTCTGTGGGATTTGGCTCTCAGGGTGTTGGCTTGTGGGAAATTGGCTTAGAGTGGGTTGGCCTTTTCGGATTTGGCTTTGTTGGCTTTGGCTTTGTGGGATTTGGTATTATCAGATTTGGCTATCTGAGATTTGGGATTGTGGGGTTTGGCTTTTTGGGTTTCGGAATTTTTGGCTTTGGCTCTGTGGGATTTGGCTCAACAGTATCTACATCTTTGCCTAATGATGATATCTATTCTGAAGGTATTTAAGATTGGACCAATTTCTTTGGTATTGGATGACATCCACGCCTTGTGATGATATTATAATTCTGAAGGTACTTGAGGTGATTGACGTGCTTTGGTGGGGACTTTGGTTTTCTATTTCCTTGTGGGTTTGCTTCTTTGGGCATTTTCTTCTTTGGGTGTTTGCTTCTTTGGCCATTTACTTCTTTGCACGTTTGCTTCTTTGCCTCTTTACTTTTTACTTTTTTACTTCTTTACATGTTTGGTTCTTTGCACCTTTCCTTCTTTGCACCTATCCTTCTTTGTGCCTTTGCTTCTTTTCATGTTTGCTTCTTTTCAAATTTGCTTCTTTTTTCTATTTGCTTCTTTTTTGTGTCTGCTTCTTTTTTCCATTTGCTCCTTTTTTACTTTGCTTCCTTTTGCATTTACTTCTTTGTACATTTGTCTCTTTGCAGGTTTACTCTTTGGCTTGTTTGCTTCTTTGCACATATGTCCCTTCACAAGTTTATTTCTTTGTAAGTTTATTTCTTTGTAGGTTTGCTTCTTCGGCATTTTGCTTCTTTGCACTTTTTCTTCTTTGCTCTTTTGCTTCTTTGCATGTTTGTGGACTTGCTTCTTTGGGGGGTTGCTTCTTTGCCTTATGATGATTTTTCAAGTTCTGAAGGCCTTTTATTTTGTTGTATCATAATTTTTCCACGTTCTTGTTTAGTTTGCTTTTACTTGCTCTATGTAGTACTGTTTAGAGTAATATCACTGGATGGATTTACTTCATTGCCATCCAGTAATACTCCTACAGTAAGATCAAACATTGTATTTCCTGTGGGACTTCTCTGAGGTACCAAAGAAATACTAATCTCCATATGGACTTCAGGCCTGGTTTACACTTATATCTCACCCATATAATATATACTGAACCAAGGAACTGGATCCAGTACAGCTTGCTATTAGTGGTACATTTATCTCTTATACTTTGTATTTTAACTATATATATATTAAACTCTCCACTATTCCTCCCACAGCTTTTATGCTCCACAACTCATATCTTTTACATCCAATTCTAAATTTCTTACTCAAAATATTCCTTCACCGTTACAATTGTCCAAGCAGTACTATTGCATTGGGAGGGAAGCTGTTCATATATTTATGCTGTACAGCTTATGTTTACTTCATAGGACCTCTTGCACAACCCATACTCTTATTTTCTTCTCAGAATTGGCCTCAAAACATTCCACCTCATCCACACTGCCATACCACAACTCCTAACTCTAATAATGAAGAAAGAATGTATGCCATCCAATAGGAAGGGGGCTGCTAATACTGCAATAATATAACAACAATGTTAAATACAGATAGGCAAGACAAGCCGCCCATCGCGGGGAGGGCTGCTAATGATGGAACAACAACAGGACAATGCTGAATTTATCTAAAATCAAAATATGAGGAAGGAGACAAGCTGCCCATAGAGGGGAGGGCAGCTATCTACATTTACTATGATGACTAATATTACTTCACCTTACTCACTACAGGACCCACACTCTTGCACATAACATCAAATTGTCACTCAGAATATTGCACAACATTCATACTTCCACAACATACTATTACTCTTTAATAATAATCATAGGAGAGAGATGAGCCACCTGTAGAGGAGAGGGCAGCTAATACTTCAAAATACTACAAATATAAAACTACGGACAGAGGAGATGAGCCGCCCGTAGGGGGGAGGGCAGCTAGTAAAATATACTGTACTGTACTGTATCTTGATCGCTGGGGTGCAGAGTTGCAGGTTTTTTGGTTGGAGGGGTGGTAATTGACGAGTGATTGACAGTGACCACTCACTCAGGGTTTTGATGGTGTATTGTACTGTACTAGTCTATATTGTACTGTACTCCGATAAGTCAATGTCCTGTCTGGATCATCTGATAAGGGGGTGGTTGCCATGATGACGAAGTCAAAACTTTGAACAAAGTCAAAATGTTAAACAAAGTTGAGAAGAAAAAGAGAGAAGGAAACAAATGATGTTCAAAGAGGGACTTGGATATGTAAAAATATGCAGTGAAGAACCAGGCCTGGGAGAAGTGAATATAGATAAATAAAAAGATCAAAAGGAAGGAAGAATAATTGGAGAAAAGTGAAAGAAGAGGTAAAAATAGAGAAAAAAAAAGAAGGAAAGAGAGGGTAAGACCAAAGAGAAGTAATGAGAGAAGAGTAAAAAAGGTAGGCAAACAAAGTAGATGAGACAAGAAAAGAGAAAAGAGGAGAAGACAGGAAAATATAAATATAAATAAAATAAAAAGGAAAACGATCAAGGGAGAACGAAGACAGGGAAATAAGAGAGGAAGAAAAAAGAGAAGTGAATGAAGAAGACTAATTATTTGAGCAAAAGAGATCAAAATAGCATAATTACCTTATAAGTTTTCAGAATTTATTGTACCTAATTCTCTCCATTGCTACAAATTTGTATAATCTTTACATCTACAATCATTCTTACCACTACTTTAGGCAATAGTGTAATAATATATCTGCATCCTTATTTCTCCTTTACCTTACTGTTTAGACCTTTATGTTCTCATTCCTCACCAAACTAAACACTGGCACTAATTGTCAACACGATATTTAATCAAGAATAGTGTGGATCAAATAGGATTCCATAATAACAAAAAATATTTT
This sequence comes from Choiromyces venosus 120613-1, assembly GCA_003788595.2. Taxonomy (NCBI): domain Eukaryota; kingdom Fungi; phylum Ascomycota; class Pezizomycetes; order Pezizales; family Tuberaceae; genus Choiromyces; species Choiromyces venosus. The sequence continues at coordinate 8,842 of ML120597.1, forward strand.
GAATATTGTGTTATAAAAATTAGGTCTTATCATACAGCCTTAGAGAGTTGTGGTGAGGTTATGCTGTTGGGATGTGGTTTTATTTCGTGGGTTGTTGTACTATAAATTACTATTTAAGCACCATCAACAGTTGATATTTACATAGAGAGCACAGTGAACAACACCTCATACCATATCAACAAAAAATACGAATATTTGTGACCCTTTCGACAGACAATTCTCCTCTTGTCATTTATACTGCTCTGGAGAAGTGAAACATTTCTAGCAACCATATTCTTGGATAGCACAGGTTCCCGACCCTTTGATTGACTGTTGGAATCAATTTCTGGAAATAAACTGACAGCTTATAGCTACTCATTGTAAGTGATATGTGTGTGTTTCTAATTTAATGGAGCTATTAATCTTCAGGATCATTTTTAAATAAAAGAACTAACCAAGAACATTAGTAAATAGATTGAAAAAGATATAGACAACTTAACACAAAGATGCCCACAATGTCATGTGGTTAAGATACTTGCCGAGTATGATAGAGATAATGCAGGGGTCTTAAGGAAGAGGTGTCAGTCATGCTTGGTATGACTTACCCTTTCTCTTCTTGAATTAATTGACATAGACCCACTCTACTGCAATAGTTTTAGTTGACTGTATATGTTAAATGCTAATGATTTTTGGGTGAAAAAGACAGCAAGGAGGGAGCAACGTAGAGTGCTTAGACAAAATAACAGACTACTGGGCACCCCAATAATTCCAAATATAGTTGAGACTTCCTTCAATCTTGCTCAAATTACAAACTGTGGAAGATGGACCCAACATACTCTGGGATTAATGAATGTTACTTGCATACATTGTCGAGCAAAGCATTGGCTTGCAGAGCATCCTTCTGGAAATCAGCACAATGGACCAAGCTTTGAGGTGTGTTGTAAACATGGTGATGTTATTATTGACAACCTCACTGCTTTACCAGAGCCATTGAATTCACTAATGAGTGGAGAGATTATTCTATCTCAAGAGTTTTTAAAACACTTGAGGAGATGGAATAGTCTTTTCACATTTACATCCCTACGATGTAATATGGATGATTGGGGAACTGCAAATGCAGGTGGCCTCTAACTATTTCAAGTTCATGGAAACCTCTACCACCTTCAAGGGCCGCTTATTCCAACTCCTGGTATGGACCCAAGTTTCGCACAAGCTTATCTCTATGACCCTCACTTTGCAGCACAATCAAGAGTTGCACGGGCACCTGAACTTGATGAGGGAACTATTCTTGCTATTACTACCATGCTTCATGAATGTTCTCCCCTAATAGCTCTTTATCAAACAGCTCAGGAAAGAATCTCCACTGTACCAGAAAATGGAGAAGATGTTCATGTTGTTCTGAACCCAAGACTAGAGTTAGTCATGCAAATAGGGGCTGATAGGAGAAGAAAAAATCTGCCTACCAGTGATGAGGTGGTATTAATTCTGCCAGAAGAATATGGTGAAAGTGGTTGCCAGGATATTGTTATCACCAAGCGATCAGTTCCAAATCCAGAACAACCAAGTTCTCCCTTTGCAATTATAAATCAAAATCATGCCGTATACTTACCCCTCCACTATGTCTTATTCTTTCCACGTGGAGAGCCTGGATGGCATTGGGCAAGGAGATTGCAGAATACTCAAGGAAACCGCCAAATTGAGAGAATGCATCAAAGAGTATTTTATCGTTTCCGACTGCATCCACGTGAGGGTGAACCAGCAACTATTTTTCAAGGCAGAAGACTTTTCCAACAATTCTTGGTAGATAGTTGGGCTGTCTGTGATCAGAATAAACTTGCATGGCTATGAGGCCATCAAGCAAATATCCGAGCTGATCTATATAATGGGTTGGCAGATGTTCTACAACAGGAAGATGTTAACTTACAGCAGGTTGGAAAGCGAATTGTGCTACCATCCAGCTTTATTAGTAGTGATCGCTTCATGCAACAGCTCTACCAGGACAGCATGGCTCTTGTACGACATTTTGGTCATCCTTCACTGTTTATCACCTTTACAGTAAATCCTAAATGGGAAGAGATACAACAGGAATTATTGCCACACCAACTTGCTGCAGATCGTCTGGATTTAGTTGCTCATGTTTTCAACCTTAAGATGAAGGATTTGCTTGACCAAATACGTCATAAAGAGATCTTTGGTAAATGGCAAGGATGGGTTTGGACCATAGAATACCAAAAGAGAGGCCTGCCACACCTTCACCTCCTCCTCTTTCTCAAAACAGATGACAACTTCCTTACAGCTGAAAATATTGACAATCTGATCTCCGCTGAGTTACCAGTAGGAATAGACAACCAGTCCAGAGAACTTGCAAATATAATAAAGTCTAATATGGTGTATACATCATGTGCAGGGGGAAATCATCATGCTTTATGTATGGATGGAGTAAACCCATTGATCTCAAATCTCTGTAATAAGGGATATCCACATCAGTTTCAGCAGGAAACTATTGTCCATGAAAATGGCTATCCCCTGTATCGGCGTCGGAATACAAGTCAAAGCTATACTCTACCAGCTCTAAGTGGAGGTCCAGCATCAACAATCACAGTTGATAATAGAAGGGTGGTTCCACATAGCCTATACCTCTCACTATGATATAAGGCATATATTAATGTTGAAGTATGTGGATCAATTCGTGCCGTTAAGTACATCCATAAGTACATTTACAAAGGTGGTGACAGAGTGACAGCTCATGTCAATTTACAAACCCCAGACCAGGAAAATGAAATCAACCGCTACCTACATGGACGATATATTGGGCCCACAGAGGCAATGTGGCACCTATTTGAATATAGAACCTATGAGGAATAGCCACCAGTCCAACACCTTGCTATACATCTCACAGGCAACCAACCAGTTTATTTCTCAGACCAGGTAGATCATGATGCATTAAGGCAAAGGATAGAAGATTCTATTTCAACATTGACTGCGTTCCTGAAGTATAATTTGGAAAATCAGGATGGTTGTGGATACTTATATCATGAATTCCCTGAGCACTTTGTATTTGTGCATAAAATTGGTTGGAAGAAGTGGCAATGAGGAATATCTATTGGTCGAATGTACTCTGCAAGTCCATTTATGGGTGAAAAGTACTATCTGAGGCTTTTGTTAACAGTAATAAGGGGCCCAAAAAGCTTTCAAGACCTTTGAACAATAGACAACATGGAACATCTAACCTTCAAGCTAGCCTGCATTGCACTGGGATTACTGGAGGACGATGGAGAATGGGTTTCTTTATTTCGAGAGGGTGCCACCTTTATGACAGGGAAAGCATTGAGGCAACTAGTTGCCTTAGCCCTCCATCATACTACAATTGGAAACCCATCAGCTATTTGGCAGGAATTTGGTACACTTTTTTGTGATGATATTCCCCATATATTTGAAACTGGTACCATTTTTGTGCCTGAAAATGCAAACAACCTGGATTTGGCAGATGGTATCATCATGCTAGATTGTGGGCTATTTCTGATAGAGGAACTATTGAGCGAATATGGTGCTCACTTAGTGGATTATGATTTGCCAGAACCTCAGCTTGAGTGGTCCTTTCAGAGACAGCATGTAAGAGTGGAGAATTCTTTCATTGCAGAAGAAACAGACTATGATGTCTAGGAAGAAGCAAGACTGGCAGAACAGATGCAGGGTGTACTGAATGCAGAGCAGCAAGAATGTTTTAACCTGATGGTTGAAGCTGTTAGAGAAAGAGAGGAAAATCAACAGAGGCAAACAAATCAGAATCGTGGGTATTTTCTCCATGGGCCAGCTGGTACAGGCAAAACATTTTTATACAACTGTATATGCAGCCACTTTCACAGTCAAGGAAAGATTGTACTTTGTGTTGCTTCATCAGGCATTGCAGCACAGTTGTTACCAGGAGGAAGGACTGCACATTCTAGATTTAAAATTCCTATCATCAATGATGTCCATGAGGTGTGCAACATTTCGAGTAGCTCAAACCTTGCAAAGTTAATTCGGAAAGCAAGCCTGATTATATGGGACGAAGTTCCAATGCAACACAAGGCATGTTTTGAGAGTGTAAATCGAACACTCAATGATATTTGCGGCATATCAGAAACTGGCTTCTTTGGGGGTATTCCAACAATACTGGGTGGTGATTTTGCCCAAATTCTCCCAGTTATTCGAAGGGGGTCTCGAGAAGCCACTGTCTTAGCATGTATTCAACATGCATCCTTCTGGAGACGGTTGCAAATATTACGACTTTCACAAAATATGAGAGTTGTCCCTAATGAAGAGAATGAAATATTCTTGGGGTTTGTTAAATCCCTGGTTAATAATCTATTAACATATGGAAGAACTCTAATTCCATTATATATTCGACAAGTGCTTACCGCTGAACAACTTTGTGACCAAATCTATCCTTGCTCTGTGCTAGAAGAAGTCGTATCCAACCATAATACCTTTGCAGGAAAAGCTATCCTGGCTTACAAAAATGAAACTGTTACTGAGTTCAATAATATTCTTCTTTCTAAAATGCAAGGCTTGGAGTCAACATTTCTGGCTGTTAATACTGTCAATCTTGGTATTGACAATGGGTGAGTGGATGAGATATTTGCGGCAGAATACTTGCAGAGTATTGACTTACCAGTAGTTCCTCCTTCATGTTTAAGACTGAAGGTTGGGGCACCAGTGATTCTAATTAGGAATCTTAGTCCAAAGCATAGGCTTTGTAATGGGACAAGAATGCGTGTGATTGAGATTGGGCGAAATTGCATTAAGGTGTCTATTATGAGTGGAAGATGGGATGGCAAGATCTGACTTCTTCCACGCATCAAGCTGACAACAAATGAAGAAGACCTACCCTTTATCCTTCATCGAAAGCAGTTCCCAATTCACTTATGCTTTGCCATGACTGTCAATAAATCCCAAGGGCAATCATTGACTCATATTGGTGTGGACCTAAGATCTAATGCTTTTACTCACGGTCAACTATATGTGGCACTATCTCAAGTCACATCCCTAACTGGCCTGATGCTTCTGACATCTGTGGAACAGCCAGCAGCAACTGACAATATTGTTTTTCCTGAAGTTCTTTTATAAACTCATAATCTCAAGCATTTTACTATTGTTTTTCAAAGTTGTTTTTTCTTGTTCTTTAAAACTTTCTGCAATTGTATTATTCTTTTTTTTCTTATTAAAATTTTATTTCTCCACTCTTATTCTTCCTTTCTTTTCTCTTGTGTATTTAAAAAAAAAAAAAAAACTTAAACCCCTTTTAAATCTATTACTACTAATTCTTTACTATTTGTGAATTCCATTTCTTAGTTATAAGGATGAAGGAACCAAGAATACTAGCCTTGTACTCTTGGATATATGTCACTTTACCAAGCCTGGGGTTCTTTATTTGCCTGGTAATACAATTCCAAACAGTCTTTGAATGACGCCTCGAGACCTCGAGGGGGGTTATGCTAGTATTCCAGTATCAACCCAGCAGATTTTTTTTTTTTTGAGCTGAGTGAATTGAGTATTAGTGGTAGATTAATTTTTTACTAGACCTTGAGCGAATCAGGCTTGGAATTTGTGAAATCTGCTGGGTGAGTGACGTTTGGGGTGGGGATTTTCCATCATAGGCTAATTGTGGTATGATATTTCTTTTGGCATGCTTTTCACAGTATATTATAACCCCTCTGCACGGTTAGAGGATGAGCAATGAGGGGGGAAAAGGAGGGAGTAAATGGGTCTGCTGGTTTATGCTATTAAATTTTGTTAGATTACGTAGTTTTGATACGCTTTGTGGACATGGATCTGGTATTCTCGGGTATTTCTCTTTTCACTTCCAGGTTCTTTGCGAAATCGAATAGAGTGTTGATGAAGGGGGTTCTGTTAGGATTGTTATATGACTGATTGATAGGGTAGTGGGAATGAGTTGGCGTTTTTTTGTTCAGGTTGAGTGTGATATCTGCTCCGAGGGAGGGAGGCAGGCGGCATTTTATCAACTAGTCGGATGGTTGTTTATATAAGCAAGAGTATCATCATTCTTCCTCGTCTTGTTGGCTGGTTATGCTGGTTAAGCTTTTGGACTTGACTTCTCGTGCCTGGCTGAGTATGCTGCCGGCATACATATTACACTAGAATCCACTACTTCCCGCAGGGACGGAAAGATGTTGAAAGTTGGAAAAAGGGTACAGTATACACGATGAATAGGGAGTGGGGAGAGAGTTTCTTGAGAAAACAAAGCCAATCGTTGTGTAAGAGACGGCCTTATAAAGTGGCGATACAGTTCAAGACATGTCTCGGGCTTGGACGGCAGTTCCGTGCTTCCCCGTTCCGAAAGAAAATTCGAAATCATAAAATTGGAAGTATTGAGCACTTTTACGGTATTCATCGACATTTCCCAAAAGACTCAGTTGAAATTGGAAACTTTCGGCAATTATTATCGTAATGCGTTCGATTTCAGTCTAGCTGATTTCAAGTGGGCAGCTTTAAGTTGCCGTAAGGGCCAAGGTCTATCTACGGTATCACAGGTTTCGATGACTCAGCAAATTGTGGCTTGGCAAAGGAGCATGCAGTAAGGCAAGGATTACGCGTGGTGTGTTGTGGCAGAATTGGGTATGATGGATTTAAGTTATGGGATGGTGGTTCCTGGGAGGGGTGGGTAAGCATTAATACTCTACCATATGCTGTACTCGTCGTGTCGTGACGTTTGTGAACACGACCGGGCTTGCATTAGCGTACAGATGAGGCTTATGCTTAGCTCAATTGGGTAAGGAAACCTTTGGGAGAAAATACTGGTATCAAGAACTATGCACAGGTGAGTAGATAAAACATTCTATAAGAAAGATAAAATTTAATGAAAGGAAAAAAGATGAAATACAAAAACTAAAAATTAAAATTGTTCCCTCCATTGTCAGCAATGCAGGCTTCAATGCATAATGGCATTGATTGTATATGACGATTCACCTGATCTAGCGGGTAGTTCCTCCACTCCTAGATATATATATAGTTGTTCATAAAAATAATAAAAAGTAGAATAAAAATTGAAACTCACCTGCTCAAGGACTCGGCGGATCTCATGAGCAGTCATTCAAGAACCAATTTGATCCCGGAGCTTATCTTTAAGCTCCATCCATATAGTTTCAATGGAATTTAAGTCTGGTGAGTTTGCTAGCCAGACTAGCTTCCTTAAACCCAACCTCTCCCATGGGATATTATGATAATGGTGGATATGCACAGGTGCATTATCCTCCATTATAATAATATCCTGGTTGGGAAAGTCTTGAATTGTGCATTGGGTAAAAGGATAAAGGTGGGGGTTCAAAATTCTTTCATGATAGATATACCAATCTATCCCCCCCCTTCTATCTTCCTTTCTAACCTTCAACTCAAGTTCTGGAAATGGCAAAGGGAGTCTGAGTGCAGTAGCATGAGCATTTTCTGCTACTTCATGCTCATACTCTTGTTGGAGCACAGCTAATGCTTGTCTCCACTGCACTGGTGTTTCATACAGTGTAGTATACAGATGATAGGGAAGTTCATTTCCTTTATATATATATTATATTAGCTTTTATGTACATTAAAATAATAATAATAATAATAATAATAATAATAATAAATAAACAATAAGAATATTATGTAAATAATAATAATAATCAAAGTATCATACCTGATTTACCATATAAAATAGCTCCCCAAAACATTACCGTTACTCCTTGTGCAAACTTTCTTTGTATATTTTGAGGATGGTAGGCCTTACCAGCTCAGCACAAAATACTGCAAGCCTGGTGGTGATGCAGGTTGCCAGTCTCAAAATATGACTCATCTGTAAAAATTACAGACTCCCAGTCATATTCGTAGTGAGCATGACAGAATGCAAGCTGGGTAGCCTGTTGTGCAGGACTTAGTATTGGCTTTGTCATTGGTTTCCAGTGATAACTTTTGTTTGCAGCCAGGACTTTGGAAACAGTTTGTTGGCTAATAGCTAGATTGACTTTTCTTTTTTAGTTTCTTAGCTACATGTAAACTTATTAAACTAAAATAAATAAAAATATATGATATATTATAGTGATATTATACATACCGACTTCTGCAAGTTGTGCAAAAGTCATTTGACAGTGCTTGGCATCCATTAGTGCGGTTTGCACCAGATGGGCCTTTTCTTCCTCTGTAAGTGATTCATTAGATCCCTTTACAGAGGTAGGCAAAGGTTTAAGATTCTCAGTTACGCAGAGATCTTCAATACTGTTTTCACTGGCTCATTCTCATGCAGTTCAGATGATATTTGAACAGGTACTTTGCAGCACCCCTGTCTTCTCCGATATCTCCCTTATTGTCATTTTTTGTCATCCATCCAGCATAACGTATCTAAGAATCTGACTGTGCTTACTCAATGATGTTGTAGGACCCCGTGGAGTTGACATTTTCACAATTTCCTCGAATTGTTGAATCTATACCTCTGGCTCGTGAGGTTCTTTATTCACTGACTAATATACAACATGTCCTTTTCTGATTGGCTGCCCCCTTCAATCTGCACTAATGTACACTAATGCAAGCCTGGTTGTGTTCACAAACATCATGACACGACAAGTATGGTGCACAGGTAGACAGCCTCCCAGGCTACCTGGACAGCTGAACCTAAATAAGAAACTTTCCAGTGGTCTACTTAGGTGAACTGTGGCAACTGTACTGGTCACCACTCACTTCATTATACAAAACCCACCAATCAATATCTGTCCAGGTAAACCTTGTTTTTATTTCAACTACAAACTCCTACCTTATTCAAGGGTAGTTTCACCTAATTAAAGGTATCTAGGTACAGCATGGGACACTCCCTCCAGCCCTGAGCCCCCTTAAAGAAATCCATCTTATAAGTAACCTACTATAAAAACAATAGAGGCCAAAGCCTCCTAACAACCCTCCACCACAAAAGAAAACTAAAATTAACTAAAGAGTCGCTAAATATATCCCTGTGCAAGTTGTCCCCATTGAAAAAAACATCATTGCCTCTGAGATTGTTTATCAGGTCAATAGGTTTTTACTGTGCTATTTGCACATCAAGCTGAGGCCCTCATAGACACTTACATTTTTGGTGTTTGGTCATGCCAGTACTAATTGGAGGTATTGTCCACTGACTGAGGAAGTGGAGAAAGATCAGGTTGTTGGCCCACACCAATCTGGAGGCACTACCTTGTATGCAAATATAGTAAAGAGCATGGAAGATGGAGTAGAGGTGGTGTAGCTACAACAAGGAAATCTTACCAAAAGAGTACAAGACTAAGAGTGGGTGGGTAGTAATTTTGGGGGTCAACAGTCCCCCTTAAGAAAAGAGTTAAACACCCCATCACATAGATATCTGAGCAAGCCCAAAACTTTATTGGTTTACCTAGAAGGTCAGGACTTCTGGTGCCTGTAAAAGCAAGTCTTGGGGGGAGTCATTTAAGTAAGGAAAAATATAAAGAAAATACATTCAAGATTGTAGTAGGGCCCTTAAGCAGGTAAATGCATTTGCTTGACTGAGGTTAGGTCTATGGAGGGTCTCAGAGGGCATTGAACTTTAATGAAAGCTATCAGAAACATAATTATATCTGGACTAGCTGGTATTGTAGAGAGCAAGACAAGGGAAGAGTTGACTTGGGGCCTATTAGGAGTCTGATCAGCAAAAATAATATCTCATGCCAGGTGCATTATATGCATCTGATATACAGGGTACCTGTAATGACAACTGTTAACTAGGATGCGATATTGAGGTAACATTACATCTTGAGGTTGAGGCATGTGTCCGGTGCATCTTGAGAGTATGTAGACATGAACTCCTACACCTAGTGTATCCTGGCAATACCTGGTACTTAGTAGTTGCATCCTGAGGATGTATGGTCTTAAGTGTATATATCATGATTGCATCTAACCTAAAGCTACCACATTATGACAACATCTGAGCAAAGAGTTTAAAATTCAAAAATTGTGATACTAGCATACCAGCAGTGTGATCCATATATAGGACTTAGGTTACAAAGTTTCTTTTTTTTAAAACTACTTCAATTTTATCAGTTCTATATAAATTTATAGTTAGTATACAAGAGTACAACTGATATAGCATAAGTATTCCTTTAATAAACAAGTAATAGTTTCATAATAGCCTATAACTCCATGGAGACTGATGTTCATACCATGTAGGAGGCAGTATTAGAAAGCCAACATCACTGAGGGGATTCAGGAACATGTCTGATAGGTGCGGTCAGATATTAAGGTATTAAGATATCTGTCTTTAAAGTCAGTAAAAACTCTGCAGTAAAGGCTATTTGCATAAAAGGCTGTAACTTCATAGGACCTAGTGCCAGGTAGATGTAGGAGGTGCCATTGGAAGGCTGATGTTGAAGAAATTCAGGAACATATCTGATGGGAGCAGTTGGACATCAGGGTATCAAGATATCTGTCTTCAAGGTTAGTAGAAATTCAGCAGTTAAGACTTTTTCCATAGCAGGCCACAACTTGACAAAGAATAGTACTAGCTAGATATAAGTACAGCCCCTCATCAGAAGTGTTCATGATCTGAGACAAGTTTAATTGCGGTTGCGCCATAATGTGGTGGGTCAACAGTGGAGTTGTCAACAGTGGAGTTGTCAATGGGTGTGTGGGTATGTGCGCTCACTCCGAGTCCCCTCCTCAACAATCAACAACAATCAATGATCAATCATCTACTGTATATATTTTAGAGTAAGAAAATAATAAATAAAACTAGCTAATACCTTGTATAACCTCCCTTTACTTCCAATACTGCAGCTACTCTATCAGGCATTAATTTCCACAACTTTTCAAAAAACTCCTCAGGAATTGTCTCCCAAACCAAAGGTAATACTTGTGCAAGCCTCTTCTTAACAGCTCCTTTTCCTCCTGGGGTATCTCCAATCCTTGGATACTACTGATATAATCACTTCTTAAGCTCAACCCATGCATGCTCAATAGGATTTAAATCAGGGGAGTAAGGGGGGTGTTCTACCACTTCAATACAATTTCTCTCCAACCATGCCATAACATTATAAGCCTTGTGAACAGGAGCATTGTCTTGCTGAAAAAGAATATCTTCAAGTTGCATACCAAAAGAAATCATTTGATGAATTACAGGAAAAAGATACCTTCTTAAGAGCCTAACATACCTGGTCTTGTTGATATTTTGGGTAATAGGAACTAAAGGACCTTTTCTCTTGCCCCAAAAGCACCCTCATACTATTAGTGAAATACCCTTATCCTTTTCTTTTGGGTGGATGCACTCTGCAAGCCACTGCTCCCCAGGTTCTCTGAAAACACACTGCTGCCATGGATCCTTGGATTTCTCCACACTACACTCATCACTCCAGATAGCTCTCTCAAAATCCTCAGCTGTCCAATCCTTATAAGCTGTAGCCTACTTCCATCTCTTAGCAATATGCTTGGGCTTGAGCTTTGGTCTTGATTTGGCCAGCCATTTCTTGATATTGGCTTCTCTGAGTACTCTATCTACTATAAATTTGTTAGAGAATCATGTCCTATCACTCATGAGGGTACAAACCAGTAGAAAGAGAAATACCTGGTGCATATTTATCCCTGAAATCTGATCTCTCCATTTTCCAGTTGGATTTGGCTGCCTGGATGATTGTGCTATGCTGTCACTGGCTGAGAATGGGTGTGCGACTGGGTGAGGAAGATTATCCAGTGATAGATGCTCACATGCACGAGCAAGGAAGTTTTTAATGGTTGTCCATGGCCGTCCAATAATTTGAGTGACAAGGGTAATATTTTGGAGGCAGTAGAAAAATCCGATGATCATGCCTTTTTCAACATTGGTCATTTCTCTTTGGGCAGTCTTTGGGTTTCGCTTTTTTTTTTTTGATGTATATCCAGATCAATTAACCATTGGAAATTCAGAGAAAGGGTAAATTATTAAAAGGAGATGGTAGATTTTCATGACACTGTTGTGAAAATAGGTAGCAGGTATGGTCACGATCAACTTGGTGAGGTGGTATTTAGCAAGATGCTGTTGCTTAGTAAGACAATTACAAACACTTCTGATGAGGGGCTGTAGGTTTGTTGGGAAGCTGACATTGAGGGAATTCAGGAATATATTACATCATCATGAATGTTTATTAAGATATTATGGTATCTGTCTTTAAAGTCAATAGAAATTTAATAGTAAAGACTATTTCTATAGCAGACTGTAAATTCACATAGGATAGTGCTAACCAGATGTAGTAAGATTGATTAGAGAGCTGACATTGAGAAGATTCAGAAACATATTATGATGTCATGATTAGACATCAGAATGTCATAGTATCTGTCTTTAAAGTTAGCAGAAATTTACTGATAAAGACTATTTCCATAGTAGACTGTAACCTCATGGGTACTAATGTCAGGTGAATGCAAGAGGTACCATTAGAATGACAATACTGAGAGAATTCAGGAATATGTTTGACAGGTGTAATTGGATGTTAAGACATTGAGATATCTATCTTCAAAGTTAGCAGAAATTCAGCAGTAAAGACTATTTCCATAGCAGACTGTAACTTCATAGAGGATAGTGATAGTCAAATGTAGGTAGGTTCATTAGAAAGCTGGAATTGTAGAGATTTAGGATCATAATATGATGTCGTGATTGGATATTAGGACATCACAGTATCTATTTTTAAGGTTAGTCATCTTTTAGCAGTAAATAGAATTTTTATAATAGTCTTAGGCTGTAACTTTGTGGTGTAAAATAATCAGGCATGAGCTTAGCTAGATATGTTGCAATATTAATATTCTGTAAAGTCAGATTCAAATATTAGATCTGTGTGCAGGATTAAATAGTGGACAGTAGAGGAATTTGACTTCAAACCTTGTAGAGAACTTGATTTATTATGAGTAGATATAGTTATTTGATTTAACTATAAATGACAATAGAAAAATGTATGTGAAAAAAAATAACAATACCCTCTATTAGCTAACTTGAATATGTTACAACTATCACTTGCTTTTGTAATGAATATAAGTATCATTTTCACTAACTTCACAGTTTTAAGACTAAAATAGAAATCTTCATAATTAGACTGTTCTTTTTTTTTTTGACCCTAATCTGGTTTACCCTTCTAGTAAAGTGACTAATATATGCCTAATATGTAATTAGCATCTGACTAGCCTCATATTGTAGGTACATTGTGATGTATTTTATTACAAATTCTTATATTAGGATGTAACTGTGTATTACATCTAAACTGTTGATGCACAGTATGTAATCAGGTATTGTATTCAAACTCAGGATGTAACTAGGTATTATATTTAAACTCAAGATATACAGAACACAACTGAGTTTGGCATCTAAACTTAGGATGCAACTGAGTATCCCATCTAAACTTAGGATATACTAGGTATAACTGACTGACATATCCAAACTCAAGATGCATCTGGCTCAACTGACTGATACATATAAACTGAGGAGATACTAGGTGAACAGAATATAGGATCTGACTGGGTGCCATTAGGATATAGGGTCTTTGTATTAGATACAGGATCTTTTTTTACTAATACTCTTCAGACTGTGAACTGTAATCCCGGCTATCTGCTAATTGAGAAAAACAATAAACCTCTCTAAGGCAAATTAAGACTTGAAGCATATTATGAGAATAGTGACAAGGGTGTTGATTGAGTGATCTCTCTCCTCCCAGCTAAAATTCCCTCTACTCTGATAAAAATACTAGTATAGGTGTGAGAAAAGATCTGTCTAGATGAATCTGATTTTTATTCTAACTACATCCTAACTTATTTATAAGCAGTGTCACTTAATGAAAGGTATCTAATATAACTGACTTAAGATACTCTCTCCAGTTAAGGGTCCCTTGAAAGAAATCTACTTTGTGGGCTGCCTGCCATAAAATAATTATTAAAACTTAAAGTTTCCTGCAACTCTCTAACATAAAAGAAAACCAAAATCATCCTCCTGTGACTAGCTACTACAACTGTTAGGCATATGGAAAAAAGGGCCAAAATTACCTGGCCTTCACTCAGGATTATTTCTACCATACCACTGCAGCCCCCATATAGGGACCAGGCATCATCACAGTATTATGGCTGAGTTGCATCCCAACACTTTAGCAATGATAAATAATACCTTTAGTATAATACCATATATGTTGTCACCATCTGTCCAACTGGATGCTGTCTATAGGATATATGAGAGGGCACCTTTGGCGACCCATGAGAAGTGACTCGAAGAGATCTGGTTAGGTTTTGAGCAAGCTATAATCCTGTACATTAGCAGTTAAATATTATGGCTGATAGGTAATGTGACACTTTAGGAAGAAACTATTAGTGGCTTGAATGTCGTGAGCCTATGGCACCAAAGGGTAGCCATAGAGCTGAGCCTCTTACTTTGAAAGAAGTAGTACCCCAAGAGGATCTACTTAAGAGTCAGTATGAGAGGTTTTGGCCTGATGAGCTATTGGCTTGATCCAGGGCCAAAATCCTTTTATGTCTGATGGGTTTTGCGGTGCCTAAATATGCAATATAATAGTCATGCTCATCCATTAAAGCTGATCAGTTTATGTTTTGAGGCAGAACAATTGTATAGTTGCTATTAGGGTAGCATATTCAATATAAGTTCATATGGTAGAGAGATCAAAGACTACCTACTGGCAGAGTGTTTACAACCCCAGAAATAATAGGAGTTTGAAGAGATCAAACCTAAGCGAGGTAAATATTCTCAGGGTCAGGAGTGTTCACACTCAGGAAAAATAAGAGGTTTTTGATAAAGGTACTTAGATAGTATGCAAGTTGGTTGTAGCCTGCGATAACTGAGATAGGGAATATAAATATTGAGGTACTCCCAGCTATTAGAAATACCAAGTAATGGAGAGAAGATCTTATTAATATATTTATTATTTACTCTTGAAAAATTCATTACACAAATAACTTTCTGAGCCTACTTTGACGATCTTTGTCTTTGTCTTACTTTACCTTACTTTACTTCAAGAAGCATATGGCTTAGACTGACCAACACTAGCTATGGTTGGGCTACCCCATAACAATAACCCAGCACAATTTACAAGTTCAGACCTTTTTCTTAGGTACTCTTCTATACTTAGTGAGTACATGAGTACATAGAGCAGACCTAAGTATAACTAGTACTTAAACTGGTTGTGAGACAACTAGGAAATCACCTCCAGTTATTCCTCCCTTCCCATACCAAATTGTGACAGCCAGTTACTTCCATCTACTACATACCACCCCAGGAGCTCAACTTGAAAACATCTGGGTAAACTCCAGCTGAAGGTCAGTGAACAATTTTCATAGTCAGTAGGCTGGCCCCTTTGTACTCTTGCTTGGGGGGGGGGGAAGGAAATAAAAAATGTTCCTAAAGACTTTTACTGCCTGGAAGGCTGGAACTTTAAGGGTGTCCAACTTGAAGATGGTGTAAATATGGAGCCTATAGAGGGCAAGTGAGGGTTGATATGCCTAGCAAGGGATGAAGAAAAATATATTGCAAGGTGGAGGCAAAAGAAAATACCCACAAAACCTGAGAGTAAAATAATGGGATCAATAATTTCATATGTCTCCTTACCCTGGAAATACTCTAAGACTTAATTGTATTCCCAGTCAGCATACCAAGAAGTCTAAAAACTTAAGGAAGTAGAAAATAAAAGAAGACCAATGCAAGTGAAAAAATATAGGAGAACCCCAAGTGGACTCGTAATTGTATGAACAAATAAGGCAGGGTCCAAGGGGCATCAAAAACAATAAACCTCTCAAGAGTGGGTTAAGGACTTGAAGCATATGGTGAAAAAAGTAACAAGGGTATTAATTGGGTAATCCCCCCCTCTCTCAGTTAAAATTCCCCTTAACCTGGCAAAAATCATTATTACAACATATGTTTTGGGCCAAAATACAAGTTGTAATAATAATAGTATTTGGAACAAGTTTGTTTGTACATACCATGCTACCATCATTTCAATATACATGTTATACATATAAGAAAATGTTACTATATAAATAAAAAATAAAATAAATTCCAGAATTCCCCTTGAATATATTTTATATATATAGTATTTTGTGCCTTAAAATAACAGTTCTATTTTCTTTCATCAAAGTCAGTATTATATCTCTGAATTCTGGTTCCAAACAAACCCTTCTCTAATAGTCTACCCAACCTAGCTTCAAGTTACCTGTACTTCTTTTCAATTTCCTCAGTATGTCAGCACTTCATCTTGATTTCTGCAGTCTACCTACACTTGCCTCTAATTCAACAATCTGCCTATATTACTTTCCAATTTTCTTAGTCTACCCATGCTGCTTTCTCTTCCTAATTTTGAGAGTCTACCTATGTCTCTCTCTGATTTCCAGAGTTTGCCTATATCTTCCCTCAATTTCCAGAGTCTGCCCACACCTCTCTCTAATTTTCAGAGTTTACCTGTACCTCCTCTCACTTTCTAGAGTCTGTCTACACCTTCTCTTAATTTTCAGAGTCTGCCTATGCCTCTCTTGGATTTACAGAGTCTATCAACACCTCCTCCTAATTTCCGGAGTCTTCCTACACCTTCTCTAGATTTGCAGAATCTGTCAACACCTTCTACTAATTTCTAGAATCTGTCTACACCTCTCCTAGATTTACAGAATCTATCAATACCTCCCCCAAATTTCAAGAGTCTACCTACACCTCTCCTGGATTTGCAGAGTCCGTTAATGTCTTCCTCTGATTTCCAGAGTCTGCCTACACCTCTCCTGGATTTGCAGAGTCTATTAATGCCTCTTTCCAATTTTCAGAGTCTGCCTACACCTCCCCTGGGTTTGTAGAGTCTATCAATACTTTCCCCCAATTGCTAGAGTTTGTCTATATCTCACCTACATTTGCAGAGTCTGTCAATGCCTCCTTCTGATTTCCCAAGTCTCTCTATACCTCTCCTAGATTTTCAGAGTCTGTCAATGCCTCCCTCTAATTTCCAGAGTCTGCCTGATTCTTCTACTAATTTCAATACCTACCTCAGTTTGTCTATTATTTTTCTATTAGCTCTTGACTAATTTAATACTTATAGCTCTACAATCTACTATCCCTGCTAGTACTTCAAAGGTAGTCTAAACAAAGTGTGCAGAGAGGAAACTACTCAATATTATGTTGATATAGTATGAAGAAGAAAGAAAATTGGACAATAACTTTAGAAAAGAAGTTTGAGAGGACATCATAATCAAATTTAATCTAAGTGCTATTGAAGAGAAAAAGTCTGTACAGTAGTTGAAGACATGTTACCACACAGTAAGTAAAGTCTCTATATAAATATTTTTGCTTTTTCCTACAATATTAGTGAATTAATATATCTTGGATATATCTTAGATAAAACAGATATGGAAGATCTTCATGCACTTGTTAAACAGTTTTGGCTTTGGCTGAAATGATAAGGCTGGAGTTGTTACTGCCTCGGACAGTATCTGGAGTGACTATTTGGCTATATATATAATTTCATACTAAGGTTTATGAAGATTTAAATACTAATAATAATTATTTATATTAAAAGCACCCTAAACCAATAGAATTTCAGTACCATTTACTGGAAAACTAACATTCTATAGATGAGATATTTTGCAATACTTCTGCAACTAAATCAAATACTGTCATATCTTCTAGCAGTCAGCTATCAATATGAGGAAGCTTGTCTAAGCAGATAACTGATAACAAGGAATAAGTTCCTCAGAATCATGATTGTAATAAGGTATGTGATCATATTTCAAGTGAAATAGATAGTGGACCTGGTTCTGACAGGTATTTGGATGAGAATACTTACTATGTCTACAATGTAAAGGAAATTGAAGCTGAAGCAATACCAGTACCCCCTCCTACCCATAGACATGAAGCTGAAGAGAATTGTTTAATTGAAATTTTAGAAGATAATATTATAGTATATAGGGGAAGTAACCATAGATTAGATTCTGCAGTCAGTACTCAGCAGTTACCTCTAACCAATAGACTGATTCCACAGTTAAATATAAGGTTAAAGTGGAATAGATCTGGATCTATTGAAGTGAGTAATATATCATTCTCTATACCTACCAACCAGATTTCCATTAAAGTGTCTAGTTTTATTGTGGAAACTCTAATCAATAAATGTAAGTGCCTATATGATACTCATTCTATCAGCTTGCTTGATGATTCACCCCAAACTCTTATTCCTTTTTAGTCTACACCCTCCCTTGATAAGTTCCAATAATATCAGGAAGCACTTGGGCCCTGTTCGGCAAACCACTTTTATGCCATTTTTTTGTCTATAAAAAAGTTTTTTATTGGGGCAGTGTTTGGCAAGGCAATAAAAAATACCATATTTTTTATTTCTCTTTTATGCCATATTTCTTGCCATATTTCTTAGTATAAGCACAAAGGGTTAGGTAACTAGAATAAAATAAAAAATACCATGTTTGCACAATTTTAATTCCCTTTCAATTTACACATAAAATACTATACAAAAGGCAAGCATTCTCTTTACCACATATTATAACTATTTCAACACTACAAGAAAATTACAACAAAATGCAGAATATCAACCAACGTGAGGAATATACTAGTGATAGTGATACCTTATCAGAAGATGAATCCAGAAATAAGGTACTCCTTAATGCAGAATTTCTCTTCAAGTTAATTGATGCAGTAGAAGAAGAAATTGGGGGTCGATTTAATCCACAGCGATGTCACACTTCTGAACTTACTGGGCAAGCATATACTGAGGAATTGCTTTCTGATGATACCAATCCTCACAGGTTTTATGAGGTATTTAGAATACCTAGAGATGTGTTTATCAAACTTTGTGATTGGTTAGAAGTGGGGCAACATTTGAGAAATAGTTGCAAAATAAAAATAAACGAACAGGTTGCGATGTTTGTTTGGACAGTTGGGCGACATGCCTCCAATCGAGATGTTCAGGAATGTTTCCAGCATAGTGGTGATACTGTAAGCCGGTATGTTATCCCTTTATTATATCTTCTATTGAAATTCTGAGTCTATGATCCCTGGTAGAACTTGAACTATTGCTAATACTATTTGAGATAGATATTTCAACCTTGTCCTGGATGGCCTAGTCACTCTTCAGTCATCTGTAGTGAAGCTACCACCAAATGAATGCCCATGGGAGATTGAGCAGAATAAGAAGTTTTTCCCCTACTTCAAGGATGCAATTGGAGCAATGGATGGGACCCATATCCTAGCTTCTGTACAATCAGAGATGGTTGCAACATACAGAAACCAGAAGGGGCAAATATCCCAAAATGTATTTGCAGCTTGCAATTTTGATCTAACATTTTCCTTTGTTTTACCTGGATGGGAAGGATCAGCGCATGATGGTCGAGTCCTGAATGATGCACTTTGTAAAGGCTTTTCGATTCCACCAGGAAAATATTATCTGGGTGATGCAGGATATCCTCTGCGCATAGGATGCTTAACCCCCTACTGTGGTATTCGCTATCACTTGCGTGAACAATATAATTCTCGTAATAAGTAAGTTTCAGCTTACCTATTTCCTTAACTTATTATCAAAGATATATGGAGCTTGGGGTAGGGTGACTCAGACGTTAGAAGTTTTTAACAAATACTGAGACTAATAATATATTGACAACTTTAGACCAAGATCAAAGGAGGAACTGTTTAATCTTCGCCACTCACAACTGCGAAATGTCATTGAGAGAATTTTTGGAGTATTAAAGCATCGTTTTCCAATCCTCAAAGGGCAACCAGAGTATCCTTTCACAACTCAGGTGAAGCTGGTTCTAGCCTTAACTGGTCTTCACAACTTTATTAAGGCCAATACACGACAAGTTGCAGATGATGAGAATGATCAACGAATGATTGAGGAGGATGTAAATGAGGGAGAAATGGATGGTATGTGTCCAGTAAACTCTCCAAGTTAATCAGATAATTCTATTATCTGAAAACCAATCAAAGTTCTTTTCTGGTATAG
>ML120597.1:31716-93316 GCA_003788595.2 Choiromyces venosus 120613-1
AGAGGCAGTGGCTGATGTAGCGGCAGAGATGGTGGCTGACGTAGTGGCAGAGGCAGTGGCTGATGTAGCGGCAGAGACGGTGGTCGATGAAGCAGCAGAGACAGTGGTCGATGAAGCGGCAGAGACGGTGGTCGATGAAGCAGCAGAGACGGTGGTCGATGTTGCAGCAGAGACGGTGGTCGATGAAGCAGCAGAGACGGTGGTCGATGTAGCAGCAGAGATGGTGGGCGATGAAGCAGCAGAGACAGTGGTCGATAAAGCAGCAGAGATGGTGGTCGATGTAGCAGCAGAGACGGTGGTCGATGTTGCAGCAGAGACGGTGGTCGATGAAGCAGCAGAGATGGTGGTCGATGAAGCAGCAGAGACGGTGGTCGATGTAGCAGCAGAGACGGTGGTCGATGAAGCGCAGAGACGGTGGCTGAGTGGTAGCAGAGGTAGTGGTCGACTAGGTGGCAGAGGTGGTGATCAGCAGAGTAGCAGAGGTGGCTGAGTGGTATCAACAGAGTAGCAGAGGTGGTACAGAGTACAGAGCGGTGGTCGACAGAGTACCACAGGCGGTAGTCGACAGAGTAGTAGAGGCGGTGGTCGACAGAGTAGTGGGGGCAGTGGTCAACGTAGGTTTGAGGATGGTAGAAAAGATGTCAGTTGAGATGACAACAGCGATAGAAACAATGATAGCAGTTGGGATGGTATTACAAACCCAGCATGGTTTGTAATGGTTTCACATGACATACAATCGTATGTCATAGTATTTCATTTGTTAAAGGTTTTCACATGACTCAGTTGAGTCATACGATGATATGTTTTCACACTATGACTCACGTACGAGTCATAGGGTTTCACATGACTCACAGTTGTGAGTCATAGTTGTTTATGTTTGAATTTGATTGGTATGTTGAGCATTGACTCATAGGTACGCCTATGAGTCATGAGGATTAAGAGGCATGACTTCGTTTATACGAGTCATGAGGTTTCGCACATGACCCCTTTAAGGTCATGGGACTTTCGCGCATGACCAAGTATGGTCATGAGGTTATATGTTACGCGAGTGTATGAGTCACAGTTGTGACTCATTTGATTTGTAAGCGGGTTGCTGGAAGAACTATATAAGGAGGTCAATAGGACCTGATAGTTAGTTCTTCACGCAACCACCTAAGTTATTTCCTATCTTATAAGTTATCAATAAAACACCTTTACGCTCTTTACTACAAAGACCAAACATCACGACGAAGAACAGAAGCAGTACTAGTTAACACTATAAGGACTTAGTATTGACAACGGTCAATATCTAAGACGTAGTGTAGAATAACTAGTTCTAAGAATTCTCGAAGGAAAGAGAATACAATAAGAGATAAGTAAGTATAATCCTTAAGGAAGCTAACCATAAGATCGTTGCCTGTTGCGAGATATAAGAAAGGAGAGATCTTATAAGCAGATCGTAACAGATGGTGGCAGAAATGGCAGCTGGAACAGTACACATGCCTACCAGTGTGGTGCAGTTAAATATGACTGATGAGAGGGTTGTATATATTGTTGTCAAACTAATAGTAGAAATGACAGTTAGGACTGTAGAAAGGATAGCAGTTGGGTTGGTAGTAGCACAACTAGTTGAATTGATGGTATAAATAGTGGTTGTTGTTGTATTAACTAATTAGGTATATTAATTGGGGTTATTAAATAAAACAGTCTCATTGTGATATTTATTCCTTGGCACTCATACAATTTGTGTCTTGCCAAACACCAATATTTTCAGAAATTTGCCATATTTTTTATACAACATATATGCTATATGCAGCTTTTATGGCATAAAAAATATGGTGGATTTGCCAAACAGGGCCTTGGTGTCTTGATGGAGATGTACAAAGATGGAAAGTTTACTAAAACTGAGGTTGCTAAGGGGATTAATCTCTTAGAAAGTAGTTTCCTTCATTGTATTACTTTTGTGAGTTTATTAGAGGAGCTTTGAGATAGTTAGTTGAGGAGAATAACCCAATTGACTATATAGCAGAAACAAGTTGACTAATAAGAACTACTTTTATTTATACATTAATCAAATTTCCCTCTAGTAAAACACCTTGTTCTTATAATACTTTGGTAACTCCTCCATATCTCCTTAGTAATTTCATCTCTTAACTCCTCTCCTGTTTCTTTTATTCTCCTTATACTCAGTACAGGTCTTGGGACCTGTACAATTTTTAGTTGTATTTCTCTTTTCTCTAGAGACAAATATAATCCTCATTGATCAATTGGAATTCCATCACAATTAATCATATTACGCATACAGGAGATTGTATTGAATAGTGCTGCTGAGGGTTTACTATCATATGCTGTAGTACTTTTAAGAATTTTAAATCTACTTTTCAGGATTCCCAATGTTCTTTCTACACAGTTTCTGGTAGATACATGCCTGAGGTTAAAGAATTCCTTTGAATTTTGTAGTCTATATGCAATACAATAATGGGTTAGTAAAGAATAATATTACCTGAATAGTTAAGTCTGCAATGAATGATAAGACTTACACTTCATTGATGATAACTTGTTCTTTTAAATAATAGCAGATTTTACAATAAGGAGTAAGAGATTGCAGTGAGATGCCATAACTGGCATCAGTGAGATAGTACTTCTTAGCTGATATTTCAAATCCCTTTGCTACTGCATCAGCTAAAACTTAGGTATCATGCATAGACTCCTCTGATCCTGTCACTGAGAATTGAATTGTACAATCAAAAGAATATGCAATGAATGCAATTTGTACAGTGAAGCCTTTATGAGTTCAATGTATTATAGAATTGGAAGAGAAAACTCTAATGAGAATAAGAGAACCATCTATCACACCAAGGCAATTTTTGAAAAAAAAAAAGAGTAGAATTTAGGATTTTGTCAAATTTCTGGTACCACAAAGTGAAGGTCTGTATTACTAAGAGTTGGGTTTTTCATAAAGTTGAATGCTATAAGATTGATAGTATTAATTACTGTCTTGAAGAATCAGTTAATTGTTTCTGGAGATTACTGAAAACAGTCCTGAACAGCTTGGTTTGATGCTCCTGTAGTTGTAATATATAAAAATATGTGTAATTGGTGTTCAACTGTTGTATGTTATGTATCCTTTAGGAGATTTCTTTCTTAATTTTTTTGATAAAGAGATTTAAAAACTTCTAATAGCATGTATAAGCATTCAGAAATACACATTTTATTAAGAATTTCAGTAGTACTTGCTAGTCTATTTTCTATGCAAACAGTCTACAACCCTAACCCTTAGATGTCTCACAAAATACAATACTATGCTATCATGCTCACCATTACATAGTGAGAGAAAACTACCATAGAAGACTCAGTTTTGATGCCAGAAATATAATTCTTGAACTGAATCAAAGCTACTAAATAGGAGAATTTATATAAGATTCAATAGAATGGGAAAGAAAGAAAAGAAACAAACATTTTACAGTATTCTGAAGCTAAGAGTGAGAGGTAAAAAAACATAAATTAACCATTATAGTCATTCCCACCATGGACATTGAGGCAGTGCTCCATAATAGTAGGAAGCCTCTGTATCTCTTTATTTATTTCAGCAATAGTAACATGATTCTACTCCCCTGTCAAAACCGCTTGCATACATTTTATACTTATTACTTATTCATTTCTACTTTTTCTCCTAGCAGGATAGAGTTAGGGTTGTGGACTGTCCATATAGCAAATAAACCAGCAAGTATAGCTTTGGCCACTCAGGGTAGAAGAATGTTTTGGTGTTGGTACTTTTTGTCTCCACATCTCTTCAGTGCTATTCTATAGTCTTAATAATATAGTCAAAGTTTGAACAGCTACAGCTGCAACTTCAAGGGTCTCCATGATGTCTTGAAAATCTTCTAGATCTTCTAGTAGGTCTTGATTGTTGGTCATTATCATATTTTTTGATTTATGGTATATGGTGATTTGTTGTAATAGGTATGCTGAATATGAAGAAATTGATAGTAAAACACAAAAATTATTATAAAATTTAATATAAAACCTTCTTAAAAAATAATAATTGAAAAAAGAAGAAAAAAATAAAATTAGATAGATTAAATAAATTGATTAGTAAGGAGGTGTGTGTGTTGAGATACCCATCCTGTTTGGCACACCCATGTGTTCAAACAATGGTTTTTGGTTATTTCTACACATGTGTACAAAACATGTGTTGTAACAACGATTCTTTTAACACATGCTGTGCCAAACAAGGCCTTAGTGTGCACAATGCTCATGCTTGTATTCCTCCTTAGGCAAATATTTTGATCCTTCGGATTCACCATGTGGATGTGCATAGGACGAGCAAAGGGGGGAAAGGTCAGTTGGTTAGGTTCTCTCTGCTGGTACCGTATGCTACTGTACTGTAGGAGTACCCGTTCGATACGGTTACCGTAGTCCCAGGCAGCGGTGCAAGTACAGTACAGTGCAGTACTAGCCGTTTTTTTTAGTCTCCGGAATGGGAAAAACAGAGGTGATTCAGTTACGGTACCATTGAAGGCCTCACTACAGTAATCCACGGCAAGCAAGAACACAGTGACGCGAGAATGCCCATCCCAATTGTATAGGGCAGGGATTATTTGTATGGGCATTCTCACTATACCATGAACTGGCCTTGCCGTAGAATACTGTAACACCAAATATTGAGGGAGATACCGTAACCTGGCCTCCAGAACGTATAACTCACATTCCGGAGACTTAAAAAAACGGCTAGTACAGTAACAGCACTCGTACCTACCTTGTGGGGTGTAGGAGCAGCAACAGCGTCAGCCAGTATTTTTATTTAGAGACGGAGGCAGAGAGGAGCGCTTCTAAATTCTTCTTATTCTTCTTCTTCCCCTATTGAATAATTATACTACAAGTTGGAATGATAATAATAAATAAATAAAATAACCACTTTTGCTGGATGGCGTACGGTAGGCCGAGGTGGCTATTTTGCACGGGTTTGTCTGATTCCGGAGCGCTGTGTGTAAGATTGGCAGAAGGCGAATTGGGAATAGTGTTTGAGGGTACGTGAATGTGCGAGCTGAAGGAGAGTTGTGTATGGGTGAAGTGGCCTATGGTAGGAGAGGTTGAGGCGCAGTCGTGCGATTTTTGAGGGGGGATTTCTCTTGTTCCCCTTTTTACTCTATGCTGCGGTTGAACTGGATATCTTGTTTAACTACTTCTTTTTTTTGTTTGAACACACATCCTGAGCGAGCGCTGGACCATCGTTTTGTTTTTTCAATGCCGCTAAACTTGAGTGAAGGTGATATCGTACATACTATTCACTTGAACAGTACCCTCTCTCTATATCTCCCTATATCTCGCTCTGTCTCTCTGTTTCCCCTTCTGTCGACATCGTTCTCTAAATACCCTACCGTTCACTGCCGTTGTGAAAAAATAGGTACGAATTGCTTGGGAATTTAAAATTAGAAGTGGCCGGAGCTCTTTTGGAAGGTTACTTTGCTTTGCTTTCAGAGTTTACTGCTGTCTCCACTCTTTGCGCTCTTTTCCCACTGACTGCCAGCTTGCTTTTGCTTGCTTACCTGTTAACACTTGTGTCGCGCTCAGACGTTTCTCTTAGGGGATAGGGGTCCCTTTTCTGTTCGTGTGTGAATTTTTTTGTTTTTTTTTTCCCACTCCTTCTCGTACCCTTTCTACGGTACTCTCTCTACCCGTAGTCTGCCAATACTCTCTTTCTTTACCCTCTTCTTTCGTTTTTCTTTTTTTTCTTCTTTTCTTTTATTTTTTAATTTTAAGAGAAATCATTTCCTTCGAGAAGCACCATCCCTCGTTTCAGCCTTTCTTTTCTTAGGCCGGTCAACAGCACATGCTTCTTCAGTCTAGAGATACTACTGTTATGCCACTTCCCCACAACGATATTCTAACATCTTCGTCGTCGTCGTCGAGTCGTCATTATACACCCCAAAACTTCTCCCGACCTCACCAACATAACCCTTCCAACTCTGCTAGCAGTGTGCCAACTGCCAACGGAAACGGATCTGTGAATGGTGTTGTCTCGGCCCTGAAAATCGTTGAAGGAAACTCGATCAACTCCAACGGACGACCATCACTTCAATCTACAGCAGCTTCTACTACTCCAACAACCTCAAACATGTCTACCGTCGCTAACGGTAGCCCTGTGGAACGTGATGGGAGGATGGTTACTGGGATGAATTCAGGGGCTGTAAAGGGCCTAACGACTTCATCACCATCAGCAGAGAACTCATATTTCCTTAATGGTCCAGCAGTAGAAGGTCAAACTAACAACAACCCGAATGGTATACAATCCAACTTAGCAACATACGGCTCATCTTCATCAGCCGCCTCTCCCAACAGCACCGTGAGTCTTGTGGCTCCCAAGACAACAGACCATCTCTCCGCTCCTAATTCACAACCGAATACCTCCCGGTTCTCCTCACCTTTACCCTTACCCGCCTCGTCCGGTACCCACGTGGGTCAGCCACAGCAACCACCCCCCCCTGGTTCAAGCTTGCGGCATCGACACACATTACAAGTCCCTAAAGCTCATAATAGTCGTAATTCCGCTCCTGGGGGCATGTCTGATGCTGTCGCCAGTGGCCGTTTCTCCCCTACCGCCGGTGCTCCCCGTCGCGCTTCCATCTCCTTAGGTAGAAGGGCTACCAGGTCGGTTAATTCTGACATGCACATTGACGAGATACCCCAGGATGAGGATGCCGCGCGGTGGGCCGAGGCGATTAAAGCAAAGAGGGCGAGCAAGAGGCGGAAGCAGGAAGAGGAGGAGGATGATAAGGTTGTGGTTGGGACCAAAGTTGACCACAACCACGTGAACTGGGTAACGGCGTATAATATGCTTACTGGTATCCGTTTCGTGGTATCGAGGGTCAATGCCAAAATGGATAAACCCTTGACGGATGCTGATTTCGATGCCAAACACAAGTTCTCGTTTGATATGTGAGTTTTTGGCCTGTTTGGCGTTGTTTTGTTTCATAAAGTGTGTTTGCTGACTGTGCAGAACCGGCAATGAACTTACCCCCTCGGCCAAGTATGATTTTAAGTTTAAGGATTACTCGCCCTGGGTGTTTCGACATCTGCGTTCAAAGTTTGGTCTCGACCCAGCTGATTATTTAATGTCCTTGACGAGCAAGTATATATTATCGGAATTGGGTTCGCCCGGAAAGAGTGGTAGTTTCTTTTACTTTTCTAGAGATTACAAGTACATCATCAAGACGATTCACCATGGGGAACATCTATTTCTTCGAAAGATACTGCGGGATTACTGGAAGCATGTGGAAGACAACCCGGACACACTGATATCACAGTTTTATGGTTTACATCGTGTAAAGACGCCCTTTGGTCGTAAAATTCACTTTGTTGTCATGAACAACCTTTTCCCACCTCACCGAGATATCCACCAGACGTTTGATCTTAAGGGTTCGACTATTGGGAGGGATTTCAAGGAGGAGAACCTGGCGGATAACCCGAGGGCTACACTAAAGGATCTTAATTGGCTTCGGAGGGACATGAATTTGAACTTTGGACCCCACAAAAAGGAGTTGTTCTTGCAGCAGGTGGAGAGGGATGTCAAACTATTACAGAAACTTCACATCATGGATTACTCCTTGCTATTAGGTATCCACGATCTGACCAGGGGGAACCGGGATGACATTCGGAACAATGCTTTGAAGGTGTTTCAACCTGGTGGTAGCGAGAGTGATGACCTTCATGGCCATATGCTTCAGAGGACACCCAGTAAGATGGAGAAGGCCCGGCAGGCAAGGGAGCTGCGGAAGATTATCAACAAGGAGGTGCCGGTATCACTGGATCGAACGTCAAATCGTCTGCCGGATGAATTTTTAGAGTATGTTTGCCTGTCTGGTTGGTTGTGGAAAAAAGGGGGTTACTAACAAGTTTACAGACAAAGGAAAACCGTGTTTTATGGGGATGATGGTGGGTTCCGAGCTACTCACGAGAGTGACGAGCCTGGTGATGTTATTTATTATCTTGGTATCATTGATTGTCTTACTCATGTTAGTTCTCCCGAGGTTATGTGGTGTGTATGATTGCTGACGTGTCTCGATAATTAGTATGGGTTTGCAAAGAAGGCGGAGCATTTCTGGAGAGGACTCTCAAATCCTAAGGATCAGGTTTCGGCAATTCCACCTCAAGGTTATGGGGATCGATTTTTCAAATTTATATCTGGATTGGTCAAATCACCGGAGGAAGCGGCGAGGGACAAGGAAATGCGTGAGAAGGCGAATGCGGAGGCGGTTCCAGCGCAGTCAGAGAATGATGTGGTGGACAGGGCGCACGATCAAGCGGAAAGAACGGGTGTAAATGAGGGGGATAGGCCCTCTAGGAGTCTTGGTACAGTAAGATCGCCTTCGGCCGAGAGGACAGGAGGGGCTACTGGAGCAGTGCTACCGGTTGTTGAGGAGGCCGGTGAGGGAAGCAGCACAGGGGCGCGGAGTCGTAGTCGGAATGGGAGTGTGAGCGATGGTGGCAGGCATTCGGGTTATTTTGACAGCGTAACGGACCGAAGGCCTTCCCGGGAAACTGCATCGTCACCAGTCGCGTTGGAGAGGCCACGACCGCAGCTGGATAATGGGACTGTATTGCACCAACCCCTGAAGCTACAAACGGGTTCAATTGTTCAGAAGCACGAGCAGGATGACTTTGCGATAAGGGTTGCTAGAGTATCCTCTTGAATTAATATTCCAAAAGAGAGAGGAGTTTTTCTAGTGTTTGGATGATTTTTCAATTTTTTTTCTTGCACGGGGGGCTTCTCTTTTTTGTTTGTCTTTTGCCAGATTGAAATTGGATCACCCTTTTTTGTCCCTTTCTTTGTTACTTTATCTATCTTGCTACTTCTCTCTTTCTTTTCTGCTCATCAACAAACGCATCCTGGAATGATTACGGACGGCGCAAAAAAAATCTTTTTTTTATATTCTTTTCATCTTATTAACCATTTGCAACTTTCTTCCTGCTTGCTTGTCTGTTGTGCGAGATGTGGCGGCGAACTTGTAGAAAAAGGGAATTTGGGCTAGAGTTTTTTCTTCTTTTTCTTGCATTTCTTGAACCCTTATTGATTACCTCTTAACCTTCTCTTCTGCATCCCTTTTTTTGCGTTTCTATCTTTCTTTCAAAGTTATTGCTAACGTCCACTTACCACTTATTTTTTACCCCCACCCTACTTTACCGACCTACCTAAACTACGGTACTTGGTTTTTCTTTTCCTTTGTCAACTTCTCTTTTTTTACTTGTTGCGTTTTATTCATTACGAAAGTCCTTGGCTGACTACCGTATTAACTTAACTCCCACACTCACTCGATTTTTTATTTTTTATTTTTTATTTTTTATTATACTCTTACTTTAGCTTCGTGCATTTTCTTTTGTGACCCTTCTTTTCTTTTCTTTTTTCTTCGGTTGGTTGGTTGGTTGGACGGATGGATGGAATGGGATGGATTGTTTGGTCTGCACTGTGGAGAACGATCTTCTTGTATGATAATTGGTTTGGCTGTGAGGAGGGTGGATGTGAGGAGGAGGAACCGGGGATGAGTGAGTGAGGAGAGGGGAAGGGAGTGGGAATTCGAATGGGAATGGGGGGATGATGGCTCGAGGTAGATAGTTATTTTAGGGTGGTGAAATTTAGTGGTTTTTACATTTTTTGGTTTTAAGATTTGAGTGAGAGAGAATTTGTGCTTTTTGGGTCGGATTACGGTAGAAGGGGGTTTGTTTTGTAGCGATATGTGCAGCGGGTGAGATTTGGTGAACATGAGTGATACAATACCGTACATGTAGGCGGATTGAAGTACTAGGACTGAGCGAGTACACTGGATAACAACAGCATTACCATCACAACCCCCCCCCCCCCCCCAAATAAATAGTAACAACCCCCACCGTCCGCATCCATCCATCCATTTACAATTTCAACAGAGCCCTCAACACCTACTAAACATATTCACCTATCGAGTGTAAAGTTAACCACCGGCACACCGCCGACAGCCTGCTTCCAACCTCGCCATTTCTTCCCCTTTCCTAGCGAGCGCAGAGTTTGCGTTGTTGGTAGTTTCCTTCCTTTTATGCTAGGATCGTTGATTGGTGATTGATTATTTGTTATGCAACGCCTGTTGCAGTAATGTAAAAAAAAAAAAAAAAAAAAAAAAAGGAACGGCTCCAAATTTGTTGTTGATTGTTTGGGAAAAGGGTGAGTTGGGTGAAGATGGCACCCCCCCCCATTGACGTTTTTGGTGCAAAATGGTGGCAAATTGATAAGGCGCAAGTAGAAATCACAAGTGGTGGTGGACGAGCGTATAGAGAGGTGTGTGTGTGTAAGGTGTTCGTTGTTGCGTTGTTCTATATGAGAAGAGAGGTGTCTATGGCTGTTTGGGTGCGCGGGTGGTTTGTGGGTTACCTGTGTAAAACCCACCCCAACGACTGTCCTCGAAGGGTACCCAACCTAATTACCTCCCAGACCTGATAACCATGATGGGATTACTCCATCACAAAAAGGGGGTTGGCTCGAGTTTTTTTTTTCTTTTTTTTTTTCGGGTTGTCCTAGTGCTGGTTATCACGGACATACTGCACTGTTTGACTTGGCTAAGTAGGATGGTCTCGTAACTTGACGCCCGACTGCAGTTTCAAGGACGGGAGGATGGTTGTTGTGCTATATAGTTGATATGGAGCTTTATTGGAGGAAGAGGGGGGGGGGGGGTTAAAGGTGTGTGGGGACTTTGGTAAGCGCGTTTGCTCTTTCTTGGTCTGGGGGTTAAGTTGTATGCGGCTAGTGGAGGAAGGTTAGAAGTGGATTTGGCTTTTTTTTTTTTTTTTTTTTTTTTTTTTTTTTTTTTTTTGGTCTTTATCTTTCATGGTTTGCGGCGTTGTATCATACTCGTGAACAAGTGAGGCAAGGCAAGGTGTGTCTGCGGAGTAGGTGAAGGGTATATGTGGGTTGGTGAAAATATATCTTATGTCAGCTTTGTACAAAATATTATGTAACTTTTGGGGTTGGGGGGTTAGTCTCGTGCGAAGGGGGCCTCTTCCTTCCCTTTGTGGCCTCAAGCTATCATACCGCTTCGGGGGACTTTGGGGCATCTGTTGAAATAGTACCTCTTGATATGTACTTTCTAAGTACGTCTTTGAGTACGATAGAGTTTGTCTGTACTCTTGCGTCTCGATTTAAAGTTGTCCGAGTTTACTAAGCTTGCTTATTGTTCTTTCATGGCATAGTTCGGTCAATCCATCGAATATGCAACACTCTTCTCATTTATTTTCTCTTGTCTTCCGTATTGTTTGCTTTGTTCTCTTTTTCTACTGCTATTGTATGTTGCTGATTCACTGCGTAAATAGTGGGTCTGCCTTGACCCTCTCCGATAGATAATCAAGTTATTCAGTCTCTCTCCATCTCTCTCTCTCGTACACAGTACAATCCGTTCAAGAATTTATAACGGCATCATCTCGAGTGATACCTATGATAGCTGATCAATGATCGTCCAATCGCCTTCCATCTAATCTAATTTAATCAGATCGCCACTCCCGCATCCGGTAGATCCTCACGTGAAAAGATGACGTACTTCCCATCCTAACAAACAAAGACAACAAAAGCCTCCCTTCCTTCCCCTTCCCTCCCTCTCTCCCCATCACCACCACCCAAAATGTCCAATTTCGATCCCAACGCCATCATCCGCGGGGCGCAACTCACCATTGTAGGCGCCTACCGCGCCCTGCAAAATCCCTCCCTCTTCGAAATGACACACTACCGACAAGCCCTTTTCGCCGTCCTGATAGGCGCAGCCTTACGCCTGCTCATCTCGGCACCCATCTTCGGAATGAAGGTGCTCCTCGGCTTCATCGGACTGTTTACCGACCTATCCGCCGTGACCTGGGACGACGACATCATATCTAGTCTTGAATTCCTGGAGCACAGCGTGCTGCAAGTGTCCGTGTTCCTGATGAGTGCAATGAGGTACCTGGTTCCCACCCTCGATGACATGTTCATGCAGAGTCTCGAATGGGTGGACAAGACGTATCTCCTGAAGCACGCGGACGAGAGCCCGGATGGGCTCAGGGCCTTGTATTACCCGAATCTCAGGATGTACGCTGGCAAAGCTGGGGGCGCGGGCGTCGTCGGGGCGAAGGATAAGAATGGGGTGATTGAGGCTGTCAAGCCGTTTTTGGTCAAGTATGCTCGTCGCGCGGGCATCTCGATCGCCGTCTACTTCGCTTCCTTCTTGCCGGTTGTGGGACGCTTCGTGTTGCCCGCGGCGTCGTTTTACTCGTTTAACAAGGCGGTTGGGCCAGTTCCTGCGGGTGTGGTTTTTGGCGTGGGACTGCTGCTCCCGAAGCGGTGGATGGTTGTTTTCTTGCAGGGCTATTTTGCTAGTAGGGGCCTTATGCGAGAATTGCTCGAGCCGTACTTTTGCAGGATCAAATTTGACAAGGAGCAGAAGAAGAGGTGGTTTCGGGAAAGAGAGGGATTGCTCTTCGGATTCGGCGTGGGCTTTTACCTCTTGCTTAAGACACCCTGGTTGGGCGTGTTGATTTATGGCATTGCGGAGGCAAGCACTGCTTATCTTATCACTAAGGTACCCCCCCCTTTTATTCCTAGCTGAGCATGAAACAGGGTTAACATAATGGGTACAATAGATCACAGACCCCCCACCACCACCCAGCGCCAGTGAGGGATTCGCCGAGACGCAGGTGGTCTGGAAGAATAAGCACGAATTTATGAAGCTAGACCTCGACAAGCTCGATAGGTTGAACGTCAAAAGTGTTATAAAGGGGGCGGAAAATCCGTTTGCGAGTAGTACGGCTCGGAAGAAGGGTTTGTGAAAAGTACGCTGGGAGGGGGGGTTTTTATTTTTTATTTTCTTTTTCCTGTCTGTTTTTCTCTTCGCCTTATGTTTTATTGAAGAGAGAGGGGCAGTTTTGGTTTGAAGTGATACACCTGTATTATTATTGATGCTTTGAAGAATTGACGGTGGGATTAGTACTGTTACCGTACTAGTGCCATAAATTAGTGCATGAGTGATCGTGATCATGTATTCTCACTCGAGTTTAGAAGAGGGGAAAGAATTCCTCACAGCGGGAGAGTATGGTACTCGTAATAGCCGGAAACGTCCACAATACGCGGCCCATCCACTCATTCACCCATTCATTACCCGGAGACTAGCCTAGTGCATCATGCGAAGATATAGCGCTATACCGTACTACGCAATACCTTTAGAAAAGGCCAAAGCAGATACCGTATTTGCACTTTCCAAGACGGAGAACAGCACTGTGCTCGTTCGCCAAAAACCAACCTAACCCCCTCCCTACTACTACTTTGTGCATTTCGCTCTAACTCAAACATGGATATTACCGCCGCGCCTCGAGTACCTTTGTAAATTGGGATTGGATGGAATTGGGGTTTGCAAGCCTAAGGTTTGTTTGTTGGTTTTGTCGTGTTGTTGGGTTGTTCGGGTTAGACTCATGGAGGGTTGATTGGTTGATTGGCATTGTATGTTTACCTACCTAGCTAGCTAGCCATAATCGTGGTCAACTTGGTAGTCCGGGTGTTTTTTTTTCCCTTTTCTTTCTGGCAGGGTGTAGCGGTGGATTGTTGGAGTTTGTTACGGAGGGGGGGAGGAGGTTGGGAGTTTCTGATGATGATGGTGATGATGGGAGAAGGATAAGGGCCCGTTCTTGTAATCCGTTGAGGTATGCCGTATGTGGTTTAGGTGTGTGCACTGGATATCAAAGCGGTATCATACTGTGGTACAGTAATTCCGCACACTCCAGAACTCACCTCACCCCGGCATGCAGTGGTCTCATATCAACCAACAGACACACAGTATCACATAACCGAGTGATACACCATGACCACGAGATCCACACAACATCGTCATCAACATAGACCAGCAGAATATATTCATCAAATATATGTATAATCTACCCCCTCAGAGAAGGAAAAAAAAAAAAGTAAAACCCCCCCCCCCCACCAGATAAAGCAGAAGGGTAATAATCCGAAAAAAAAAAAAAAGGACGCAAAACGACAGTTAGCCACCCAGGTAAAAACAATGTGTGCGCGCATGATAGATAAATCTGAAAAGAAAAAAAGAAAAGAAAAAAAAAAGTGATGGGAAGGAAAAAAGATTGCGCAGAAAGAGCCTACCGCCCATAGGAGACATAGGAAAACCCACCGATGAGAGACGCCAGAGGGGGAGGAGAGGGAAAGGAAACCACCCAGGTTTGAGAGAGAGGGAAAAGGGAGGAAGTAAAGTATAAACAACGAAATGGGATATTGGAAAATGACAAAAATAAGCAAATGAATCCTTCACGGAACCAAACAGGAGCGCAAAAAAAAATCAAACTCAAAGTGCCAAATAAAACAAGCCAACCAACCAGCCAAAAACTCAAACCAGAGCCTCCCAAAAAAAAAAAAAAAAAGACCATCCTTAATAAGGAAAAAGGAGAAAAGAAACCCTAGAGAGTAGATGCCAGAAGATAGGATATCATGAATCCCCCGAGACATCCGAATGGCCGTATAATCATAGCACATATGTAGGACACGGGAGAAGAGTCAAAAGAAGAGGCGTGTCGCTTCCACAGTGAACAAACAAAGAGAAAAAGCAAAAGAAAAAGAAAAAAGCAAAAAGAAACTAGCTGTGAATGTCGTGATGGATGCATGCAGGTTCGTAAAGTCATTCAGATCAGGGCCGCCAATAATAATAATAGATTGAGAAAGGGTAGATGAATCAAATCCAGAGACTGCGTAAAAAAAAAAAAACTCAAGACGTGAAAACAAAGAATACAACAAACAGAAATCAATCGCTTGTCCAAAAGCCATTCAAAAAGTAACTCATTTATAGCTCGAGGGGGGGGGGAGATTGCAATATTCACAATTCGAAAAAACAAATGACAACGCTCCCAGGTGAGTATGGCTATCCCAAGAAGATCGGGGAAGGAACGATGAAATTTCTGGTTTCCACTAAGATCGAGACTGTTGACGTTCTGCCCCGGCTCTATCTGCGGCTACCATTGTTGCCGCTGCGGAAACCAACACATCGAGCCTAAACGATCCCGAGTCCCGAATTGGGGTATCGGAATGCGTGCTCCTTGTTGGATTGCCGGGAGTCATAACAATAGGCATCGGCTTGTGATGGCTCTAAACCTTTGTTAGAATATATGATCAAAAGTATAGGAAAAAAAGAAAGCTTTACAATGTGTGGTTCGTCAACCTCCGCGGTTCCTTCTCCAACAATTCCAGGATGCAATTCCTCATTCGTTGATGGCGTGGCAACTCCTTCGCTTCCACTCGTGTCCTCTCCACTCCCAACAGAATCTCTATGGCAACGTTTACGTCCCCATCCACTTTGCATGCTGCTGCCGCCGCCCGGATAAGTGAATGCCTGCCTCAGAGGCTCCGGGTGCCGTGGTGAACTTAAGATCCCTGGCAGGTGGCCATTCGGCTCCCGCCTGTTGGGGCTATTCCATGACTGGCCAACGTTATCCCTCGTATCCCCGGACCAACGGACACCAGGTGCATCGGGAACATGCATTCCCCACCTCCGCTCGTGTCGGGAGTTACCCGACATGAAGTCGTCACTCTGAGACCTAGAATGTCCTCTAATTGTCCTGCTTGACATTGTTCTTAAACCCCCAAGTGAAGCCATTCTTATGCTGAGATCCTGGGTTGGCTCTGGCTCCACCGGTGCTCTCCTTGGAGGCGGAGTGTGGCGTAGTGATGGAGAAGTATCATTTAAATTGAGAAGACTTGATATTGCAGGAAGTTGAGTATGAGATTGAGATACGCTCTGACCTCCGATACCTAGTAGAGAACGATCATAAACAGATGTGTTGGACGGAGAGAACAGTTCTCGAGCTGCCGAGGCCTCTGGGCCAGACTCGTGCCAGGTCCTCCGACGTTTAATCTTCTCTTCTTCCTCTTCGGGAGACATGGTCATCCCCCCACGGGCCCGTAAGGAAGCAGCAGTGCCAGGCGCAGGGGCCGCCGTGGCACGATACCTAAGAGTTGGACCTGGTAATGGCATTGGGAGCATCCTATCGCTGTGTATTCCAGAACCAGGGACAGAAAGTCTCCGGCCAGGGTGCCGTGTCCCTGATCCCCACGAAGGTGTCGAAGGGAAAGGTGATGCAGGGGAGTTCATTACAGAAGAATTTGCCGAATTTAGAGATGGAAAAATTGGGCTCCCAATCGGGCTCTCATTCGCACCCGTGAACGTCGCCGATGTAGGGGTTGTCATGTTTGATGCAAGTGGCTGGGTAAATGACGCTCGCCGGTCCTGATGAAACGAATTCTCACGCGAACCAAGCACGGAAGCAGGTGATTCAGGTGGTGTATTATTTCGGTAATTTTCAAATGGAGATGTGAGATCTGGCAACATTATTGGCTCGGGTCGATTTCTATGGCGTGACTCGTGCCTCTGGTGTATCTCCACTGAATGTGGCGAAGGGTTATGTGGGGTCTGTGGAACCTGTGCGGCCCCCCCATAATTTCTGGGCCCTGTAACTCCTCCCCATGAATCTTGTAGACCTGATTGATATTTCGCAGGAGGATCCGTAAAGGCCCCTGGGACCTGTGTGGTCCTTAAAGGTTGTGAAGGCTGTGGCGGTGTTTGTGGTTGTGAATGCCCTGATAATCCAGGTCCTGAAGTAGGAGGTTTGGGGCCCGAATTTGACCGGGGTTTAGAGCGGTTTGTTATGCGGGTAGCTTGCCGGGTACGCTCGGTCCTCTGGTGCCGTTGATAACGGCTGCTTACAGCTGCCAGCGAATCATCTGGTATCGGTTCGTCCGCGTGAACAGTCGAAGAGTGTTGTCTGAGATTGTCTAGACGGGAGAAGGCACGACCGCAGTGGCAATTGAAAGGCCTCTCTCCCGTATGTTTTCTATGCAATCACCCAATAAATATACCGTAAATGTATAAATACCCCCTGTATGGGTAATGGGGGAGCATGCAAGATAAGAGTAAATTTTCTACGTACCTGATATGCCGAGCCAAATGCTCGCTCCGGGTAAAGGATAGATTACACGACCCATACCCTTTACAAAAGAACTTTTGGCCCTTTTTCTTCTTATTCTTCGTGGGGGAACGAGGTGCTTCTCCATCTGACCGCGCTTCAGAAGACCTAGGCGATGATCTGCTACTCTCAGCTTGTGCGTTTTCGGAAGCGGTGGTGGCATTAACGTTCGATGGCAACTGAAAGCCGGTGTTGGGAATATTTTGCACCGGCGAGGGACTGTTGTTGGGGAGAAATACGATACTGGGTGTTGGCCGTGGGGAAGAAGAAACACCGTTTACTCCCAAAGACTCCTTTGGTCTGGAACTCATTTTGTTAACCGCCTGAAAAGACGGAGGTCCCAGTTGGTCGCCGCTGGGCATTGTTGGAACTTTAAGGACGAAAGTGTCTTAAGATCAGCTGCTGAAGCAACACAGCTTGAGCCAACTAAACTGAACCAAGAGCCACCCCTCCGGTTATAGAAAGTATGGTCTGCAACCGAATCGCGGAGTCTATAGTGGCGATATGGTGGAGGCTGTATATAAAACCACTGATGTGCGGGGGACGGTGGTTCTAGACAAGCGATGACTAGATACGACGCTTATCCGGCGCCAAAATTAGGTGTGCCAGCTCCAACGTAGCAATCAAATATCAGCACAGTTGGTAGAATACTCAAACAGGTCCGAGCCGTATTTTGAAGGAATAGGGAGGAGGTTGGGAAAGTAGAAGCCCTCGTTCCTGATCGTCGGTGATTGCAGTGGGAGGGGTAAGTGTAGCTTGCAGAGCTGGGCAGGGCTTACTTGATGCTGACCCGGACTAATGGGAAGTTGTTCCTGGTGGGTAAGGGTATGTACGCAATGTTCGGCCGTAAGATATCCGGTAAAGGACCATGGGAAGAAAATCGCAACAAAGTAAGGAAAGTCGAAACTCCTAAAGAGCAGAATAAATAAAAGGAAAGCGAAAGGCGCCGAAAAGAAAAATCCGACCGACAAGACGGGGCGAGCAAGTTAACCTATGTGCTGTGGTTGACCACTTTGAAAGGGATGGTGTAAGCAAAAATGCGGATTGGGGGAAGGGTGGGTGAGGAATGATTTGCAGGGTCTGTCGCCGTGGTAGTGGATGGATGAGAAGCAGCGTAGATGGGGTATACGGAAGCAACAGCGGTCTGGCTGGAAGGAGGCGAAGGGGTTAAGGAAGGAAAAGTAAGAGTGAGTAGGCAAGCTGCCTGGCGGAAGAGGGAAGGGAGATGAAGTAGTTGGTACCGTAATACGGTAGGAAAGAAGAGGAGAAAGGAGCGAGAGGCGGAGGAGGAGGAGGAGGAGGAGGAGAGAAGGAGGAGAATCGTAAAAAAAAAAAAAAAAAAAAAAGGTAGGGTCAATAATATCAGACTATATCGGTAAGGTATTGTGAAAGCGAGAGAGAGAAGAAGAGAAACAGAAGAGGCAACAGGGCCAGTTCCCTCCTCAGAGAGCACGGTTGAGTGCCTTTTAGTGGATCAGGTAAGTGGGTGGGTTTATGGGAGGGAGGGTGTGGGAGTGTGTGTGGGTGTGAGTATATGTAGGCGTGTATGTAGGGGGGGGGGGTGATATTATTATTATGGATGGTGGTGGAGGAGAAGATGATGGTGGTGGTTGTACTTGTAGAGTATTAGCGGGGTGGAGGCTGATTGACGATAAAGGATCCGGCGATCACAGGCACCAGTTGCTGCTGGCCCCTCGGCGGCTCGCACGAAATGTTAAAAGACAGAACAGTTCAAGAACTCTAAAAACCCCGTAGAAAGAAATACCGAACGAGAATCGATGAAAAAAGAAGTTACTTGTCGAGGTTTAGCACTGTTAACTCCCTCCTCACTCGTTTTAATTTTCCATTTTTTTTTTCTTTTCGAAGGGGTAGTCTTTCTCACCCTTTTTTTTTTTTTTGCGAGGAATTGGCCCTTCCCACGCACACTTTATCAAAAAGTAGAGAAAGCAGACTGGGAAGAGTCTCGCTTTGGGGCCCGCAGTATCCCTGCAATTCGTGGTCGCAACTGAGACTTGCCTTGATAGCGGGAGCCACTAACAGCAGGCGCCAAGATAAGCAAGCTTAGCTAAAAAAAGGTACTGTTCCTGTACCTTTTTACAAAATTGTGAAGAATAAAAATAAAAATAAAATAAAATAAAAAAAAGTCCGTCAAGCTTTCAACCTTCACGAAATAATGAAGAAAAAGTCTGCAGCATTTCACAAATGTGTCAGCAATAATGACATAGAGATATGCCAACAAATAGTAAAGACTGTAGTCTTCCGCTCTTCTCAGAAGTCTGAATCAGGGACGAATAGGAACAATGCTTGCACAGATCGACGTCTGCAGATGGAAAAAGGAGAAGGTGTGCACAGGACGGACTCTGCAGCGGAAGAGCCAGGCAGAAGGACTCACCAGATGCTTGATATGTATCGTCTGCGGGCAAGCGAGATCAACTTGACAGCGAAGGAACAGGGGGTTCTAGGAACTTGCCGGTAGTCGAGGTAATAATCAGTACTGTGGCGCCAAAAGAACACGTTGAAGTCCTGAGTTTCAAAATTGGGGTTTTTATATTATTTTTTATCCTTATTTTTTATCCTTATTTTTGTTTTTTGATGATGAGTTGTATTTGGGGGTGCGAATAGATGATTTGTATCAAGAAAGGGGATATTTACAATATATCCATTTTTCAGGACTTTCAGGAACCTCACCACTGACAAACATCCCCGCAATCCCAACACCCGACAGGCACCAAAAGTGGGCGACCATACCCTACAAAAATCACTGCATCGGCTCGAATGAGAGTTAGTGATATCATACTTCAGGCCACCCAAGTTTCAAGGTGACTTTTAGGAGGTTATTTTTTTACAAGTATCTTGGATGGTAATCTGATGTATCAAAATTGCACCCTACCTGACCTCTTGCGAACTGGCGGCACGGCACTAGCAATCGGGTCTTGTGGTTTTTTTTTTTCTACATGATATATTATCATCAGCCCATCGGGAGCAAGTAGAGTATTAGCGGTTGCGGCTTTAGTTTTAGTATTTTAGTTGGCAAGTTCGCACCTTTAAAGCTTTCTACTGCTAATAGGTGGGGGGAGTTCCTATAATAAAGTTCGTTTCAAGTGAAATATAGACTTCAGCTCAAAATCCTACCCTTTGTTTACATCTTTTATAAACTCTGGATCCCGTGGTGTCCTCTTTGCCCTTTTTCTTTTTTCTTCTTTTTTGTATGGAAGGCAATTGGGTCATATGAAAAAGATGATATAGCGCAAAAAAAAAAAAAAAAAAAAAAAGCAGGAAAAAATAGCCAACACCACAGCTTACGGGAAACCATCCACTAGTATAGTACCCCACAAATTATCCATAGTTTCCGATCTTTTGATCCTGAAAAATGAAAATTCGCCAGCCAACACCGATTCGCCGTTCGCCGTCCGCATATGCCCCACGGCTCCCAAGTTTGTGCCGGTAACTAAAGAAGTGTAAGGTTCCTTCGACCCCTCTCCTTATACGAGAACATGCTTAGTCCTGTATGCGGGCATTTCATTCTCATTTCATTCACTTTCAAATGGTTGTGTTTGGCCTAATTCTAGCCTTGTTGGGCAGCTTTGTCAGATAAGCATCGGATCCTAACTTTACTCGAGGCAGGTACGAGTGTTCGCACCGAAAACCAGGAGCTCCATCCAGACATATTATAGATGAACGAATCACTTGGTAGGCCAATTTGCAATAGGCCATCGTACCATGGTATCTAGAGCGGTCGGCAAAATCCATCCCTGGTTTAATTTATTTTTCCGGGGAGATTGGCGTACAGTAAAGTAGATAACTCGGCATGATATCGAGGCCTTTACGGACACTGCACTGAACAAAGGCAGGACCGGGAATTGGGTGCGGTAGGGCACAGTCAAAATGCTGGTGACCAAATTGTGTAGGAGTTTACCGGGTACCTACCAGAGAAATACTCATCACAACCGACAAACAATTAACAACTCCAGCCTCCTTCCCTTCTCCTTTCCTTTCGGCAGGTCCATACCTTCTTCCCGAAAATTCACCAATTTACACTTCATCCAGTCATCTAGCAGGGCTATTATTCAAACCTAATTGAGAAGGCCTAAATCCTCGACCTTCGTTCCACAGTACAGCACAATACCACACTCGAGTGCCGTCAAGGCAATTGAACAGAAAGAGTAACTTAGCCTAGGCCTAATATTTGAGTTGGATGGATATCCCTTCTCAATGACCTATGAAGCAGATTTTTGTTTATACATCGAATTGGTGAGTAACACTAAATCCACAAAATGTCAGGGTGCTCGTTAGGGTTCGCTACCGTAATAAGACTCTGAGTCTAAATACGCACGGGCCAGCCCACGCTATCAATTCGGGCGTGGAGATTTGAAGCCTGGTATTTGACATGTCTTGGCGTTATCCATCACCTGGGCTCCGATAAGCGGTATTTTCTCCAGTGCCGGCTCGGCTACCTACCGTTCATTCCCTCTAAGCCCTGAAGGCTTGATCTGAGTCACTCCTGGAAAACCAGGCTGCCCATCTCGGGCACGGCGCCGTTGGCCTACTTGTGCCACACATAAAGACACTTCAAGGTTTTCCCGTCAAGATGGCATAGCCATACGGTAAGTGTAAGATCATCATTAGTGCCTACCTGGCACTCTCAGGGCGAATTCAAGAAATGGCAGATGCTGTCGGTATTTGCCGAGTCAAATGGTAGGATATGGGGCTCTTTTGATACCAGCACTTGAGTGCTGACTGCTCTCAGACCTTGTCCGTGATTTGGATGGGGAATTGTGCAAGGCTAGCTTTTCGCTTCCTACCGACAAACCATTGCGATACAAATCATTTTATGTTCCTCAGCCCCGCGTCTGATTGAGAACTTGTCTTTGATCACTTTGAAGGAGTGAAAATCCCCCGCCTTGGCGAATGCCCCACAATGCAACGCTTTCAACACCATCCTATCACAATCAGAATTGTGCGGTACTTGCGCTCCTGAGGGTTTTCGCCTTTCGATAGGGCAATAACAGAGACGGAGATCCTTTCCTAAAATTTTTTCCAAGTACCGCATTTTATAAATTTTTGGTCCACTTTACAAGTATGGTAGCTGTGCTTCCCAAAGTTAAGTGGTTGCTATCATGGCACTGCATCGCAGTTGTTCAAGGCATAGGACTGAATAATAGAGCATTTGGAAGACCTAAATATACAGTACGGTACGCAGATATCATATCAATTCACGCAATCTTTTCTTATTTTCTTTTCTTCCCACGCGTGCAACAAATTCGGTAACGGATCGGAGACACCGTCACTCACGCTGCAAGGGTTCTGAATTATGGGGGGTTAACCACCATCTTGACGCCGTATTTCATCCCACAGCAGCTCGGGCCCCAGCATTGCGAGCCATCGCATGCACACAACCGCCGAAAAAGCAAAATTCCAGATCGCGAAAAAGAAAACAGGAAAAAACGAGGGGAAAAAGAAGCACCATCCCCAAAAGGAAAAACAAAACCTGACAAGGCTACAGACAGGCGGTAACGTACCGCGAAAGGGCTGTGGGATAAAAATGAATATGAAACGATACAAGTACATTGGTTGAGAAGTCGGATATCCTCCCCTATGGTAGTATAGGAGCGCTACTATGGTAATGTCAGAAATTCGAACTCCTGCAGGAAGCCATTGCTCATATTCTTTACAGGATGCGTTACTGCGCTTCTGGGGACTTAATGGCGTCCTTCATAGTAGTAAGGGCAAAGTACCGTATCACAAGGATCCGCTGCTTATGGCCCAGTGCCCTGGTCGGCTAACAGAGGCTGCGCTCGGCACTGTTCGATTGCAGCTGCCATACCGGTAGATTGTTTAAGTGTCGCTTGGTGGGCTCGGTCGCGTATGGGGCTACACTCGATATGGCACTCATTACCAGACTAAATAAGGCCTTCTATCTGCAGTCGGCGAATCTGTAGAAGATTTCAGACTAGTTGAACCGGTATTTTCTAGGGGATTCTGATTACCATGAGAAGGTGAGAAAGTGATATCAAGCTCACTCCAGCAGAAAATTATCTGGGGTGGGGGCCTACGTAGAGAAAGCCCTTGTGTGATAAAGACTAATCTCAAGACCAGTCTATAAACCAGAAAGATTCTCGAATTGCTTATTCCTAGTACAAGTACTTTACATGGGGAAAATAGAGACTTGTCCTGGCGAAGAGTTTTTC
This sequence comes from Choiromyces venosus 120613-1, assembly GCA_003788595.2. Classification (NCBI taxonomy): domain Eukaryota; kingdom Fungi; phylum Ascomycota; class Pezizomycetes; order Pezizales; family Tuberaceae; genus Choiromyces; species Choiromyces venosus. The sequence goes on from ML120597.1 coordinate 54,888, forward strand.
GTGAGGACTTTCCACACATCCAGTATAGTATAAAACGATACGGGCGGCGGTTTCTATCGGAACGAATATACCGTGATGTTACATACAAGCGGATAATTAGCATGGCGAAACAGCATGCTCGGAGTACGATATTCACAAGAATTATCCCCCATATGGATGCAGCGATAGTCGAGGCATGACCTATAATTTCAAGAGATACTCGAGTACATATAGTGCTGTTTTGGGTTTGATGATGCACAAGTTAGGAAAATGAGGTAACGGTTTTGCACTTATGATGAGCAAAAAAAAAACTGGGGTCGTTGTGGGTTGGGAGAAATCAACCTCAAACAGATTTTCCTCGACGGGGTCCCTGAAAATCATTCCCTGAGCACGTGATAAATGCGGGGTGCTCCCGGGACCAAAGCCCGAACACCGGAAATTATCACATCTTAGGTTCGAGGGTGAGCACAGGGTCGATTGATTTTTTTTTTTTTTGAGAAGAATGCATTATCATAGCTCAAGTGAACGCTTTGTCGTGCAGTTTATTCGCTGCAGTCGTCATCGGTGGTTGTATACTCGAGTACATTGAGTATTATGCGCTGCATATAAAGGATGGGGACGCGCGCTGTACGTACTGTACCAATATGTGATTTAATCCGAGATGTCATTCATTGTTTTGACGAGGTGAAAAACAACACGGTTTAAATTGGACCGTATACTGTCGAATCATCTTTTGGGCATTCAGTTCAGTTCCTACTCAGCACGATGGACCCCAGCGGGGGGGGATTGCACCACATTGGAGCTGAATTACTAGAATTTATGGCATTTTTTATTGCTGAACTCTGGAGGAGCCATAATACTCATATGGTGTCGGAATATCGGCGTCCATCGCGGCAATATTCCAGATCAAGCAATATGCTAGATATATAATAATAGGATATACTGATACAATAATATTATAACCCCCATGAGCAAACAGCAAAGGTGGGGGGAAAGTTCCTCAAGTCAATCATAACCAAACCCAGGTATCACAGTGAACCTTCCATGGGGTCCTTGTCAAATTTTTACCTTCTCCGAGTGCCGGTGCAGTGCATTCGACAGGAGGGAGTACCGTACCTACCTCCCGTACAAACCCTAACCCCGCAAGAAAGAAAAAAATGCAGAATGACGACGGCGACAACTACGACTACAACAACTTTTTGAACAAATTCGAGTAATGAACCCAATCTCTCACTCACTCTCTCGCCCTCTCTGCCTTCCGAAGCAGCCAAGCAGCCATGCATAAGCGGAGGTTCCTGCATTTGGCAAATCAACGATTAACGGTATCGATTGTGTGTGGCTGTGTTCGGAATGCACAGGCGATTACGGCCGGGGCGTGGACCTGACTGTTTTGAGGTACGCCTACATATGCTACGCTATGCTATGCGAGTGTTCCCCTTCCCCCGCCCCCCGCCCCCGCGTATGTGTGGCTGGCTGGCTGGCTTATCGAGAGAACCCCTCTTTTTCTTTTTTTTTCTTTCTAACCGATTTGATTTGATACAGTATGGGGAGGGGGGGGGTTGTTTATATTTTGATTTTTGATTTTTTCCCTTTTGTACATGGAAATGGCTGAGGAGGATAGTCTATTGTATGGGTATTATGATGATGATGATGATGACGATGATGGGACGGTTAGTGACTAATGGTTTTTTTTTCTTTTCTTTCTCTTAAGGTTAACTGTCGGATGTTATAAGCACTACGGTACTCGAGTACACTTTTTGTTTCAGGTAGTCTTACATGGACGAGGAAGTTGTACAGTAGAGTGCAGTGGAGAGCTTGTGAAAGGTGAGTGAGACGATATGTAGATGTACAAGTACTTTGGAGATTCTTCAAAGCAGGAAATGCCTTTCCTGAGGGGGGGGGTGATGGTAGTGTCGTACGGTATCGTATCGTATATTTAGATAAAGAACACCTACGAGTTTGACAATCAGCACAAGTGCAGTACTTGTACTTTTACAGTACACGAGGGGGGGAGAGGGGAAAGGAAGGTAGGAAGGTAGGAAGGAAGAGAAGGAAAGGGGGGGAGGCTGTTTCTGAATGTCTGGCATGGCATGCTTACCCTCCTTGCATAAGTAGCCATATCAAGGCACAGAGGACTGAGACCGAACCACAAGATACCATACGGTAGTATCATACACAAACTAATCTCACTCAGTCTTGCACAATTGCGATCCCACCAGTTACGATGGAGTACCTGTCCGATGCTCTGCTACCCACCTACCTACCTACCAACCAGCAACAACAAAATAGCTACCTACCTACCCATTCCTCCATCCCATCCTCTGCGCAGACAACCATCCAGCCAGCCAGCCAGCCAGTCAGTCAGTCAGCAAGCCAGGCTAGCTGTACAATACTCGAGTATCCTTTCATAAAAAAAGAAATAATACCATCTTGGCAATCCACCCCCCCCCTTCCATCCCAACTAACCTACTACCATACGGCACCCATTTACCCCCCCCCCTCTTTCCCGAATAAAACAAGGCTGCCCTTACCTCTACCGCACCTCCCCTTCCTTCACAATTGGCCCCAATCCATACAACCACCTACCTATCTATCTATATATACAATCCCAATATCACCTTCATCTCGATGGATGCAATGCACATTACATTGATACGTACTGTACCTCCGTACGATATAACACATTCCCCCACCCCCACCCACCCACCCACCCACCCACACTACACACTACACACTCCAAGTACAAATCCCTTTCTTTCTTTCTTCCTCTTCGTTGTGATGTGATGTGATGTGATGTGATGTGGATGAACCTTTGGTTGGGCGACACGTAGGTTGCTTGCTGAGAAATCGAATATGATGAGATGATTGATTCAGGAACGGGGTGGGTGGCCCAGTGTGAGTATGTGTGAGTAGGTGGGGAGGGAGGGAGGGAGGGAGTGATGGCTTATCTGGCTGGTAAAGGCTGCGGAGAGAAAGAAAGGGGGGGGAGGGAGGATACCATTCGTAAAGTAAAAGTAAGCGAGAGCGAAACTAAGATATCATACAGTACGGTGCTTCCAATGCATGCTTTATTTATTTATTTATTTCTTACTTACTTTCTAGGGAGGGGGAGGGAAGGGATGAACTCTGATATCTGATTATGGCATAACTTGGCTCGTGCCTACCTGTCTGTGCCTGCACGCGTACCTGTGGTACGGCACAGTACTGTACTGTACTGTACTGCTTGACTATCACACATATTCCCTTGTAATGCGCTTCCCCCTCCCCCCCCCCCCCCCCCCCCCAACGCGGGGAAGAGGGGGGGGGGGGGGGGGGAGGGGGGAGCAAGGCAGCGTAGGGCTTATTACGATGCTTTACTGTGCCTGTGTAGACTTTTTTTATTTTTATTTTTTTAAAAAAAAAAAAAAAAGAACTGTGCCTTTTGTTGTGACTATTATGCAAATCAGCACGGATGGGGGGGGGGGTATGTGCTTTTCTTTCTTCCTTCCTTCTTTTCATGCCCCTTGCGGAAGGGCTATGGTATTGAAAGATGAGCCGTAAGTTAGGGTTGGATGGATGGATGGCACAGCACGGTAGAGATGGGATAGGATACCGTAGGCGGGCGGGGGCTATGGGATCACCGCCTCGGAAACAAAGGAATCGACTTTGACTAGTCGAGATGGCGGTGACGTAATACCCCCCTTCCCTTCCCTTCCCTTCCCTCCCGGTGAAAGAAAGTGTAAAAAGTATAAAAGCAACAAAAAAAAATTGGGTGATAATTCATGATTCCACGATTTCCAGGTAAATGGCCTCCCCCGCCGCGGGGGGGGGGGGGTTTCTTCTTTTCTTTTTTTTCTAAAAGTGAATGAATGAATTGGTGGCGGTTCCGAGTGATTTCTGTGATTGGGGGAAGGACGGGGATTGATTGATTGCGTTAGCTGAAGTTTCTATCCACCTCAGCAGGTTATGAATTGGCTTGGGGGGGGGGACGACAAATAAACGAACGGGAAAACGGAACTGAGCATTCTCTGTTATTATCACCTGTGTGTGGGCGGGGAAAATTCTTTTTATATTTTATTCTGGGATAACTGCTGTTCAGCTCGAAGGCTCACGGGAGATCACTCGGAAATGTACGGCAGTAGGTGTTGGAAAATTCACCTGCCACAGGGCAAAGCACACCAAAATTGGGGTTTTTTGATCTCAACAGATTACCATGACATTAGCTTCAAAGTAGGCTTACAAGGTGCTGAGGCCCCTGAAATACTCTATATATTTTTCCCCTATTTTTACCCGCCATGTATATAGAGTGAGGTGCATTCAAAGTCAGTGAGGTCTGTTGCAATGTATCTTTCACATACAAAATAGCCTGGCTTGGCAAGTACCTTCGAGTCGGGCACATCTCACACTTCACTACTCTGTGGAAGTAAGAGCGAAAGATTCCAAATTTTGTATCTTGAGTTTCTATGTGCTAGGGAATTTATTATATTTTTTTTTCTGCATCATTTCGTAGAGGATAATTGGGTGGTGATGTCTTGAAAAATGCCAATTTTGGTGTGTTTTGCCCTGTGGCAGGTGAATTTTCCAAGCCTACTGACGGATGGAAGAATGGTCTGGAATTTTTCTGCTGTAACCTACCGGTGATGCGGAGTGTGTACTTACCTTCCGGAGGAGGAGGAGGTTGAGCGTCAGGGGTAGGAGCAGGAGCAGGAGCAGGAGCGGGAAGAGGGGGCGAGAATATTCATCTCGGACCTCGCCGTTAAGATTATTACTTCCAATGACGAGTTTCCCCGATATACGGGTAGCGGCGTGTTCTGCGGAACATCTACTGCGGGGGTGTGAGTGGGTGAGCAACCTCCTCCCCCTTCCCTTTGGGTGCATTCCTTTCCTTTTGCTCTTTTCTTTCTTTTTTTTCCCGCAAGTGAGGTATCGGAGGTTGGTTAGCCAATTATATAACTATAGGTCTTGTTTCGGGTGCTTGCAGAGGAAGAAGCTTATCTCCCCGCTCGGTTGGTGGGGGTTGATGCTGGATTTAGGGGTGCGCCGTTAGACTGCCACTGCTATTATTACTATGCTCAGAGTTACAGTCTTGTGATGTTTGAGACTATCAATAAGCATCACCATCACCTTCGCAGTCTGAAGCTCAAAAGTGCGGGGAATGTGGGGGTGATGGTCATGCTGCTACGTGCGGGGAATTTTGGGGCAGTACACTTCCATGAGGGTGGACGCGATAATACAGGTTCTGTGTTTTCCCTTTACTCCTTTTTTTCTTTTTCTTTTTCTTTTTGCTACTAGCAGTGGCTGAAGTGATAAGCGAGTGAGGTTTTATGATGCGTTGTGATGTGTCCGATTCCGTTGTTTAGATGGAGACAGCCGAGGATGGGACGAAAATTCTCCGGGTGAAACGAACCTCGGGGAAAGTGTTGGTCTGATCGAGGAGATGGAGGAGGAGCATGTGTTTACGGATGGCGCTCCGAATAAGCGACCGGCGGTGACAGCAGCGGTGTCGTCATCGGGGGGAGGAGGGGTACAGGTACAGGAGGCGAAGGTGAAGGATGATAACAGCTCCGAGATATCCTGAAAGTCCCTGATTACATAAAGACAGATGTCCCGATGCTTTCGTTGCAGGCACCTTCGTCCTCGACGGATACCAGAACTGGATTATTCCTGTCCCCGGCTCAGACTACCACCGCAACGGGGCTGAGCGGGGATGGGTTCTACAGAACACAGACCGTGGCTTTAGAAGGTGGTATCGGAACCGTTCCGGGGATCCCATACTCACCTGAAATGCCCCCGAAAACCTCCCCACCAAGACGCCTCTCCTCCCCTCCTCCGATAATAAAGTACTCCCCTGCAAGTGCGCCCACCAGCGCTGCTACTACCACCGCTACTACAGGAACACTATCGTCCTCCTCCAACCAACCATCCTCCGGACCCACCGACACCGCACCGATCGTATACTCGACATCCACAACCTCAATCTCCACCCGGAGGAAATGGCCAGACTCAGAGCCGACGTTCGCGAACACCCCTCCTCCCCCCTCCTTATCACTGACAAAAGTCAAGACCGCTTTCCACTCGTTAAGAAACTTCCCCTGGTCCTCCAGCAGCGAGGACGAGAGGAGAAAGAACGACTCCGGAAGTCCAGTCTACCCGCACGAGGTCCCGAGCAATCGCGTTGTCCCACCGACCCCGCCACAGGGGCAGGTGCGTCGACATAAGCGTGGCAGGACCGGGGCATTCAAGAGTGGTGGGAGCGCGGGCGGGAGGGTTAGTAGGATTACGCTGTGGAGTGGTACTGGCGGGGGTGAGGAGGGAACGGGGGGGGGTTAGGCATAAAGAGACGGATAAATTGACTAGGACGGAGGAGGAGTATCAGGAGTTGCTGCACGCTGAATGAGTTGAAGAGGGAGATGAGGGCGGAGAAGGAGAGGGGAAGGGGGAGGAGGAAGGAGAAGGAGAAGGGGGGTGTTAAGAGTAAGTCATAGAGTCTTTTCTGGGGCGGGGCAAATAATTGTGGTGGTGGGGGCTTTGGGCATTTGGCGTTGGGGGGTGTATGAGTATGTTCCGGTAAAATTGAACGGGCTTGTAGTTGGGCGAAGTCCAATCATCTCATGGCTATTGCTTCAAAAATCACACACATATTACGAATGTTAGGTCAGGGTTACAAATAATGATAACATGGCCGAAAAAAAGATAAAAACCAAAAACACACACCAGGTGACATGATTACATAACACGATTACTTAACAAAAGGTTAGGTATGATAGTACCTCTTAATCTTTCCGGCGCATTTCTCGCCCACTTCACACCTCTCGGAGGCGTTCCTTGTCATAGGCTGTCACTCGATAGACTTCTTGCCTTGATCCCTTCAATTGAACATGCGGAGTATTGTACTGTATACCCCTCGGTCCAAACACACGCACACGCTTTCGAAAAAAACAGCATTTTCAATACTAACTTATAGCACTCTACATCAACTTGGAATACCCCCCCCCCAAAAAAAAAAAAAAAAAAAAAAAAAGCCACAGAAAACTCACACGAGTACTGTACCGTACACTAGGTGCACTGAAATATACCTTACCGGGCACGCACCCACCGTGCATCCTCCTCAGCTTTACAAGGAACCGCAAACTACTATTTTCCCCATGGACAGCTAGTACATTCTTCAACTACCTTTTCCGCAGACTTGGAAAAAAAGGAACTGTAGGGAATTCATGTTTGCTGAGTAATTGCGTTTTTTTCTGGGGCGTCTCGTGGGCGATATGGGGGCGAGCTTTAGTATTTCGATTCCAGCGTCGGTAGGATCTAGATTCTTGCGGATGAGGTGGGTTGGGTGGAGATATGAAGCGAGGCATGCGCCCGGGGATTATGAATGGTTTTTGTGATGGGGATGAGCATGTAAACTGGAGATTTCGGTTTTGTTTTTACTTGTTGCTATGATTGATACTGCAAGTACTGTCCTGATAGATAGATAGTAAGGGAAGGATCAGTTTTATAACCACCCACAGTACTTTATCCAAACCTCAACACCTAGGGTCCCCACCCACCAAAGCTCGCAGGGGAAGCATTGAAGCAAAATATGCCAGACCCCCCCCTTCTTTTTTTAAAAAAACATGTTTTTGGTACTAAATCTGCCGTCCGATCCAGCAGGTCGTGAGCGACGGGTTATGGTATACATACCCTCCGCAAGAAGGAAGTGCAGAACAGTAGTCAAGTCAGTTATCTCCCTCCATGATGAAAGAATAAAATAAAAAACGGGTCTTAAGATGCTCGCGAACAAGCACTACTTTAGACACTGACCCCCATCGTAAATTATCACTCGACTAACTTTGACAAAAAAATAAAATAAAGTATGATATCATATTGGAATTCGCACGGCACCCAAATAGTCCTCCATCCATCCATTGATGGATTCACAAGGAATTTATGGCTCTTATCCGAGGAGGAGGAGGAGAGTACAGGGCTCGAGTACGGCTTAGGTCACATCGCCGCCGTTTTTCACTATTCCGTATCATGAATTTCGGGGGTCTGGGTGTTTGGTGTTCTCTCCCGCTTATGTTATTACACCTCGTGTATTCCACACCATATCTCTGCTGCAGTCGCCACTTCGGTATTATAGTCCCCCTCTCACAGTATATGATATTCACAAGTCAAACCCCCCTTCCCCAAATAATGTTATTTTTGAGAATCAGAGCTATCTTAACCCAATAGCTACTGGTAACTTGGAGTTTCCCATGGATGGGTCAAATTAATAGTCTATCTACTATCTAACCTCGTTAGAAAATCTCAAGATCCACAAACTAGCTTATCCCGCAAACCCTCTAGCCATCTTTTTCGCCCTCTGATCCCTACGATTATGATTTGCTCTACTCCCTTTATTAGCTTCCTTTCTGGCTCTCCCTTGCTGGGTCTCCTTCTCATTAGCAGGACCTGCAGCATCTCCACTACCACCACCACCCCTTCCTCCTCCTCCTCTGCCTGGCCCACCACCGCCTCTCCCGCCTCTCCCGCCTCTCGCACCCCTAACTCTCCCGCCCCTCCCCCGCGCACCAACACCCTCATCATCGCCAGCGCTCCAGGAGCTCTTAGCAATAACGTTCTGCGAAACACTCTTGTCGGTAAACTTCCGCTCCATAGCTCTTAAGCGATTGGGCTCCCGCTCAAGCATAACCCTCCACCCCTCAATCGCTTCATCCGTCATATTCGTCCGATCTTTAAGATCCCGCCTAGCCTTTCCGCGCCTAGTCTCTGCGTCACGATTGAACACGTAGGGCGAAGAATTGTACGCATTCCACAGTGCGTTTTCCGCGCCATCACTTTCCCGATCGCCAGAGTAGTTGTCGTCGCCGGGTGGTGCGGACGTATCCACCGTTCCGCCAATGTCGGCGGAGTCATAGGTATCGTCGCGCTCGTCGTCGTCCGGATCGAAGGCTTCGAGCGCGGCGTAGATGGCGCTCTTGGGGACTACGGGGGCGTCGAGGAGTTTGTCCGCGGTGAGTTGATTGGTTTTGTTGCCTTGGTGGAGCCGCGCGATTGTGGAGGGTGTTAGGCGGTCCAGGTTATCGTTGTCAAAGATGTTACGGCGGACTGGAAGGGCGGGGAATTCTGTATCCGCCGGTTCGGAAGGGGGGGTGGCGTATTCTGATGGTGGTCCTGGGGCTTCAGGTGGGATGCTGTAGAATTTGTCAATGATTGTCGTAGATATGAGATGGAAAGGTGGATGTACAATTCCTCCTCCTGATCCGCCAAGTTCAAATCACCAGGTAGATTTCCCCCCAGCACCGCCGCAGTAACCTTCTCCACATCCCCATCCATCTGTAGCAAACACTTCCTCACGAATCCCGCTCCAAGATGAGGTAATATCTCCCGAACACTCTCAACCTTCATCATAAGACTGTCCTCCTCCTCCCTACTCAAACCCTCCAAATCCAGCACCTCCCTCCCCTTCCCTTTATCCTTCCTCTTCACCGGTCCAAATCCCTTGACCTCCTCCAGCACCGCGGAGATCCTCCCTTCCTCGGGGGCCCCATCAACCTCCCTCTCAAGGATACCCACAACCCCCGTCTCCCAAATCAACCTCTTGACAAACGCCCCCGCCTTCTCATCCCTCTTACCCTCCGCGAGCAACCTATACAGCACATCCCCCAAAAACCCCCAATTCCTTCTCGACGCAACAGCAACGAGCGCCGTCGCCAACGCCGCTACCTCTCCACGGGCAATAGCACCCTCCATCCACTCATCCCCAGCCAGTAAACTCTCGGAAACCCTCGGCAGGAACCTAATCACCGAGACCGCGTCCTCCAATCCACACTTCAACACATCCCTCTCGAAAAGCCCCCACACCTCCTCTTTATCCAGTAATTCGCGGATAACGCTATCCCTGGCGAATTCCCTCGCGAGAGAGGTCAGGAAGGTTGCCGTGGCGAGTTGTCCTGGGACGCTCTTTTGCGAAGCCGTGGTGTAGATCCTGTGCAATATCTGCACGACCTTCCGCCTCAATTGTGCATTCTGTGTAGTCGATGGTGTCCGGTTTGAAATGTAGCTTGTTAGGAATTCAATAAGGTGCGTATCCTTCAGTGAATTTTGGAACGAAGGGGCCGGGAGGAGTAAGTGCTGGGTTAGCGCCGTCACGCAGGAGTCTTGGTACTTTGACCATTTGTCTGGGGGGAGTATGGATTGGATTTCCGGAGGTGGGTATGGGGCGATGGGGATTTCAAGCATTGTTCTCTTCCTTTTTTTCCTTTTTTCCTTTTTTTTAAATGGGATTTTCCCTCCCCCTTCCTATTTCTCTCTTTCTCTCTGGCTTTTCGGGGGGTTTTTTTTCTTCTTTTTTTCTTTTTTTGTAATTGGTTGGAGATGATAGATAGATAGTGTTCCGTCGAGTGAATGTTTGCGGAGGAGGCTTGCTTGTTGTTGGCGGGGCTTAAAGAGTCATGGATTGATTGCACTTTAGACACGCCACTAGTAACTTAACTTGGGCTTGTAATACCCGGTATAGTGCACGGACCAGGAAAGAGATCACAAGTAACCCTAACCATACGGTATCAGTACAGTACTGTACTGTACGGTAGAATACCGAGAGACCAAAGTTATATCCTAGCATTCACCAGCGACTTATCACAGGAATTGGATAACGCAGAAAACCCCACCTTGCACTACACCATACATAATACAGTATCACACCAGCATTATCATAACCCCCAGAATGGCAAAAAAAGAAAAGAAAAAGAAAAAGAAAAGAAAAGAAAAACTTTTATCGTTGGTAGAATAAAGTTAGGTGACATTTAACCGTCCGACAAAGTCTAGCTACTGTATGGTAACTACAGAAACCACATCACTTCACATCATTCCCATAAACTTACCAAGCAAGCAAGCAAGCAAACCCCACAATGTAGCAAAAGAAAAAGAAAAGAAAAAGAAAAGAAAAAGAGTTAAAACCCACACCCACCCCACAAATACCCTATGACAGCAGAAGTAGAAAAAGAGTACAAAGGAAAGAGAAAAAAAGGGAGGAATCAGAAAACAAAAAAAAAAAAAAACAATCAGAAATCGAAACCTTGTACCGCTCCCTTTTATTTTTTTATTTTTTTTTGAAAATTCAAACTTCCACGCCAAGTTTCCTACGAAACTCACGTTCAGCCTCGTCCTCGCCGGATCTCTCACGCTCCCTGGCGGCGGCGGCGGCGGCAATCATGATGGCCTCGCCGGCAGTCTTTTCAAGGTCTTGTTGGACTCCATGCTCGATTCCTTGGCCGATTAGCTCGGGGTCGACAAGTGCCATGTCTTCTGCTGCGCGGTTAGGGTCGTATTCCCCGTCAGCGAGACCCATACTCGCGACTGGAGCGACGTTCTGAATCATGGGTTGTTGCTCGTAAGTGTAGTTGGCTGCATCGAATTGGTCTGGGATGAGGGGGGTTGTAGAAGATTGGGAAAGTTCGTCGTCAGCTACGGATTGTAGACCGTCAGCGGCGGCGGGTGCACCGTTGGAATCTGGGAGGTAGCGTTGGCCCTTGACGTCTTCAGAAAGGTCTTCAAGGTCCTTGAGAACCTTGTTGAGGATTTCGGATAGAGGAAGGCGTTTATGCGGAACCGTTTGACGGAGCTTTTTATAAGCCCGTTCGAGCTCCTTTGCAGACCTAGGCTCAGTTAGGATTTAGTCAATAAGTTTCATACGCTGTAGAACACACCAAATTTTATCATTGAGAGCGATATTTTCCCACGGGATCGTCTTCTCAGTTTTAGCACCCGAATCCCGAATTCTAATAAAGTTAGTAAGACCCCGACAAAATATCTTGGAAATAGGAAGAACATACTGCTTCAGTAGCCAAATATGATCACCAACGAGCATATCCTCGACGAAAACCCTTGCCTTCTTCTTTTTCCAAGTGCCAGGACTCTTGACGACAGCGACACCTCCAGCTCTCGCCTTCTGTTGCTTCATCTTGTTCCACTTATACCGACACTGAATACGACTACGCTTATTGCCCATCAAATCACTAATGACAGTCCAATTGATTTCATTCTCACCCTCGTAGTCGATCGTATTGGCATCAAGGTCAAAGGGATCAGTGATGCCCCTACGCGTGCGAATCCCAGCCAAGACATCAGTGATAATCCTCTTCAGCTCGGATTCCTCAAATTCATCCCAACGGTCTTTCCCACGGTCCTTGCCACACTTGCCATAGTTCCTCCAGCGATCACGACAGTCTTCACCCATACGACCCATAGCATCACCGACAGCCTTCCACGCACTTCCTTTTTCCTTCACCAGTGCCGCGAGGCGCTCATCTTCGCTTTCGGTCCACTTCGCGCGGGAATTGAAAACGTGATATTGGCGACGGACGTGTTTGTAGATACTAGCCCTAGAACGTTGTGGGAGGACGGAGCAGACTCCTTCCCAAAAGTCATCTTTGCGACGTTCGTTGGCCCAGACTCGTCGACATAGATCTGCATGAGTGAGGCCGTTATCCTCGGCGTATCTAGCAAGGTGAACGTCAATTGCCTGTTTCTCTTCAACTGAAAATGTGCCGCCGGCACTTCCTCCGGCATTTCCTCCGGAAGGAGCATTAGTCGTAGTCGTAGCAGAGATAGGGCCCGGGGCGGAGCTAGGAGTCACAGGAACCGCAAGTTGCTGGGCTGGAACCGGGGCTGAGGGCTGGACGAAATTGTCCGCCGCGGAATTTACGATTTCCTCGGCAACTTTTTTCTTACTAGACTTTTTCTTCTTCTCCGGACCGTCGTCAAGTTTCTCCGTCGGCAACCTCCTCTTACGTTTCTTCGGCTCCTCAATTCCATTTCTCAACATATCGACGGAAATATTAGCGGCGGCCGCAGCCGCCGCTGTAGCTTCATCGAATTCCATCAGCGCTGGATCGACAAGCTTATTAGCATCCTCAACTGAATCCGTCCGCTTGTTCTTCTTCTTCTCATAAACTGCTCTCCCCTTCTTTCTCGGAGGGGAGGTATGGAAGGCCGAAGAACTAAGCACATCATCTGCGTCCAACGGCGGCGGGGACGAAACAGCGGGATACCCAAGTTCAGTCTCCATCATCAAAAGGTCGTCGTCTTCGTGTAAAGTTGTTTCGGCCGAACCGGAAGCGGGCGCGGTCTTGGACATGTGTGCTGCAAGATGTTCTGAGATGATTCTTTGAGAGTCAGGGAGATCGTCTCCTCCTCCTCCAACGGCCATACCTCCAAGAGTTTCTTCATCATCTAAAGCATCCTCACCTCTAACCACCTCTTCAGACTTTTTGTCACGCTTCTTCTTCCCCTTCTTCCTCTTCTTTTTCTTCCCCTCGTCATCGGCTGTCGCAACTCCCTTATTTAAGGCTAGGAGTGCCTGGGCGGATTCCTCCTCCATGCTTGTTTGCCTAACAAGCCCGGATCCATCTTCCCCTCCTTGTCCGTCTTCCTCCTCGTGATGGGCATCGGTGGAATTAGAAACTCCCATCCCAATCTCCTCTTCCGCCTTCATTGAAAAAAAAGGTGGCTCGGTCGGGTAACGTTTCTTAGGTCGGGTAACTGGTAGGTTGTTTTTTTTATTTTAGTTTTTCCTCCGATGAGAAAGAAGTGAGATGAACCGGGTAACCCACGATATTTGGTGGTGGTGAGTGGAATTGCGAATGTACGTACTTTACTCGAGTAGAAGGAGGCGACAGGAGGGTAATGGGAGGCTGGGACTGCTACCCGGACGCCAAGACTGTGTGTGTTTGAACAACGAAAAAAAATGTGGACCGCGGATTGCTGAAAGCCCAAGGGTAGCTCACTTAGTCATCAAGCTACGGGACGCCTTAGCATTTTTTTTTACACCTAGACTATCTTAGGGTCTAGCGTCCAGAATCGCTTAGTCACTACTGTAACTTAAGAAATAATTGACGATAGAACCCTCTCCGTCAACCGGTTCGCTATGACGTTATTGGAATTCGTACAGGGTACTCGTAGACAATAGAAAAAAGAGGGGAAATGGCACGGCAGGGTATTTCCTGAGTTCTTACTGTCCGGATACAAATAACTTAACTCAACCTCGCTCCCTACGGTCTCCGTGTATCGAACTCACTACACTCGCTACCTTAATTCTCACGATATGATATCATACTAGCAGTATGTTCCGCTTCTAATACGGTACATCACTACCGCCAAGCTCTTACAGCCTCATCAACCCATCACTTGACAACGTGCACGTGAAGACCATTCAATCAAATTTCATCTCATCAATCATCAATTAATCTCTAAGAACAGAAAGAAACCAATCATCTGACCAACTCCAGCCAAAAGGAAAAGGAAAAGGAAATAGAACGGAAACCCAATGGTATCTACAAGGTTGGGAAAAGGAACAAAAGGAACAACCATGAGGCGAAGATCACAACATCTAATTGGGACGAGCTCTCGGCTCCAACAACATGACCCCACTCGCACCAGTCTTCTCATCGAAACCGCCATCAACAGAATAAATTTGATGACCCCTCAACCAAGTTTCACAGACTTTACCGGTAAGAGTCTTATTCTCGTACGGGGAGACTTTATTTTTAAAGTGCATATCGGACGAGGTTACCTACTACAGTCAACATCAATTCACCCCATGTTGACGGAGAAATTAGGGGAACAAACAGTGAACTTGGCTTCAGGATCAAATACAAGGATATCGGCATCCCATCCAACTTCAAGACAGCCCTTCCGGCCGAGGAGACCGACTTGCTTCGCAGTCTTGTAGCTAGTCCACAAACTAATTTCTTCGAGGGAAACACCCCTCTTGCGCCCGTCGGTCCACAGGACACTGAGCCCTAGACCAACAGTGGAGATACCGCCCCAGGCCTGGAAGAAGTCGCCATCACCGCCATCTTCCTTCAGCATCTTTAGGCCGGCAGTACAAGGAGAATGATCGCTGACGACTGTCTCGATCAAACCTTCTCTAAGGGCACCCCAGAGGTCGTCACGGTTAGAGCCCTCACGGATTGGTGGGCAGCATTTATGGCGAGTGTCGCCATTCTCAATATCCTCTGCCGCAAGTGTGAGATAGTGAAAGCATGTTTCGGCAGAAAGTTTGACACCGGCCTCCTGGGCCGCACGGACAATTGGGATTCCTTCCTTTGCGGAAAGATGAACAATATGAAGCTGTAGTGAAGGAGCAATATTTGCAAGAGAAAGAATCTCTTCAATGGCATAGGTCTCGAATGCCGGGGGGCGGGAGGCCAGAAACGTGCTATAAGCGTCTAGAGGTCCAGCGGGTGCAAGAGGAGGATCACCATGAAGGACGGAGTCTCCGACGGACATTGAAAGCGGAGGGAGCATCTCGGCATGGAACATGAGGACTGTTGGAGAGCCCTGTGACAGTTAATACATTGTCTAATATCTAACTTTCCAGCATTAGAACTCACCTTCAACTTCTCCATAGCCTTAGCCAGGTCGTTCGCACTAACAGCCGGAAACTCCTCAACCTATTCACCCGCCATCATTAATCAAAATTCCCAATGACCAAATGAACTAAAAACCAGACTCACCCCACTCTCAATCAAGAAGCACTTGAACCCCCTAACCCCTGCCTTAACCAAAGGCACAAGGTCCTCCTCGTTCCCGGGAATAACTCCACCATAGAACCCAACATCAACCCAGCACTGCCCTTCAGCAGCTTTAACCTTAAGGTTAAGATTCTCGACAGTAGTAGTCGGCGGGATAGCATTCAGGGGCATATCAACAATAGTAGTAACACCGCCAAAAGCCGCAGCTCTCGTCCCCGTCTCAAACCCCTCCCACTCGGTCCTGCCAGGTTCGTTCAGGTGAACATGTGCGTCCACGAGACCCGGCATTATCACCTTGGGCGAGTAGTCATGATAGATTGTACCCGGGGGGAATGCGGAAGGGTCAGGGATGGAGCGGATTATGTTTGTGATTTTCCCGGTGGTGGGGGATATGACAATGCTTGCGGGTGTCTCCACACCAGGAAGGATGACACGAGTGGAGCAGAGAACCGTTAGTGGTGCTGGAGGTGCTATATCTTGAGCACCGCCGAGGGAGGTTATAGGTACTATCAGAGTGTCTAGTAGTGGTGCCATTGTGTATTGGTACAATATTTACGTTTTGGTAGTTCTCTCAGATAAGGAGTCTGGGGCTATGATAAGAGATGAAAGAGCGAAGGAAAGCCCAAACTTGACAACGAACGAAGGGAAAGAGAGAAGGAGAGGAAAAGTAGAAAGGAAGAAAGAGAAAGAGGAGGAAATAAAGGAAAGAATTTATTACAATAGCCTACGCGTTGGAAGGAAGGGGAAGAAAAAAATAGCCGGCGGCCCTAACGTAGTCAAGTTCCCCCAATTGAAGATATTTGCGGATCTGCAGCCAGCTGATAAGATACGGTACAAGTACAAGCACGCTAGATAACGGGTGAGATTCGGACGAAAGTTTCTGGCCTTGTACAGTGCCATGGCCCCTCCCATCCACCTGCTCTTTCTATCCTCTCTTTCTCTGTTTCTCACTCGTAGAATTCTACATTAACGCTATCCAACCATCCATCCCTCATCCCAATCCCAATCCCATCCATACAGTATCATACCCTTCATTTATTCATATTCAGCCCTCCACATCGCATTCAAACACCTCCCTCTTTCCCTTCCTCCCCAGCTTTAAATTTAACTAAATAAATAAACAAAATCCCCTCAAGCACTGACACAGTACAAGTACAAAGCCTCTCCCCCAATTTACCCCTCCCTCCCTCCGCCAAAATGTGAAAAAAAATAATCCGGGGGGCCCCATCTTATCTACTTACCTCCCCCATAGCGCAGCACAAATTCCCAAGTCCAACGCAAAACCAACCGACCGGCCCGCATACCGCACGACAAACCCCCCCGGGGCAATCGATAACGAAGATAAGGTAGCTTACCTTTAGCCCCCCTCCTCCTCCCCCCCCCCCAAAAAAAAAGTCATGCCAGCCAAATAAATCACGGACTACCGTATCGGAAGGAATTACCCAAAACCGCTCTTTTCCAAGGTTGAAGGGTTCCGGACTAATCCGATGCGATATAGAGGTATGGTAGAGTCAGGTAGACCGATTACTCGATAGAAATTCGGGCTGCTTTTCACTTTTCACTTTCACCATCCTACGGTACTCGAGTGCCGGTACCGGTACCGTAGTCTACGGTGGATGGATGGATGTAGGTTTACCAGTAATCATAGTAGTTGCATTGAACACCCTTCAGCTGCTTCCTTTTTTTTTTCCATGCTTTCCTCGTGGATAAAAAAAAAACTACGGCATCAGGCGATACTTACCATTTCTAGGATGGGTAGGGGCTCGTTGTAATCTAGCGCCAAGTCAGAATGTTTCTGCCGAATCATCATACTTTTCTTATGATACCAACTTATACTTTTCTTGGAAGCGGCTCTTTTTCTTCCTGGCAGCTCGGTTCGGTGGTGGAACATGGCTTTTGTGCGGTAGCGTTCTGCATTGCTGTTCCGCTGGATGGTATGTACTGTACTGTACTGTATTGTACGGCTACCATGGCATCGTGAGATTTGGTAATGGTGAAAGACACGTCACTGGAAATTTAAAAAATAAAAAAAAATGTTCGGATATACTCGGCTCGTGGATTATTCCAGTTATTCTCGAGTAATTGAATTGGATTGGGCTGAACTTTACAGCAGTTCGGCGCTGTCAGGAGGTTTGGGCATGAGGAGGGTGTTCACGATGGGATGGGGGAGTTTCTATCGAGTAATCACCCATGTCTGTCTGTGAATTGCTACGGTGTTCATCACCTACCGGCGGTCGGTCGAGAGGTCAAAAGAAAAGGACCAACTTCATTATTATCATCCTTGCTAAAACTAACCATTGACTTTTTTTTTCTTTTTTTCCCTTCCTTCAAAATAAGACTACAAGTAACCAAATTGATGCTAATGTCGAAAGCAGTATGTAGGAGAAAAGTGATTCACGCCGTAAAACCCATGCTGCGGGAGGAGTCCAGAGCCTTTGGTTGAAGTGGGTAGTAGTTTTCCCATCGGGTTGTTCCGAATACCGACATACACTTGCACCCGTCCTAGGAACATGCCGGTGCACAAGTATATAATCACATCATAGACATTCCGTGGGGAGAAACAACGTTTAGACCCCACTAACTCACCTACCCCCTCTAGCGTCAGGAACCTTCAACTGAAGTCCCATCCCCTTCCTCTTTAGACTCCCCTCCATTTGCTCTTCCACGAGCACACCACTACTCTTTCCGTCCTCCACTGTGTCCGCCAATCTCACCACATCCGCCTCTTCAGAGGGATTCAGTCCAGGCGTAGGCCTAGCCATTATATTCTCTGCTTCCAAACCCAACTCCGCCATCTTCCCGTATCCAACGACCCCGTTATCCACAAGCGAAGGTCCCACCTCTGGATCAGGAGCTGGTGCGCCCATCACATCAATCTCAGGTGTCCACTTTCTGACTAAATACCGCTTCAAGCGATTATATGCCCCGACGGGTTCGTCGTCCATTACTTGCCCTGCTGGTGTTCTAGGCGGAAGTAGACGTTTAGGTGACATCCAGCGAAGCATCAACCACCACTTTATCTTGGATACACGGTCCTTAGGCTGGACGTAGTTACGAGGACCTGCACGGGACCAAAGTTCTGGTCGGCTATTGTGGAGCTCCGCATAGAGTGCTTCGTAGATACCGCGTTGGTGGGGTGATTGGCGATGGCGGGTTAGCCAATGCTTAAGCAAATACCAGGATATAAAGACTAGCACCATCTGATTTCTCGTCAGTTGACCACAATTACCTTAAGTAGCCGAAATGGGGTACACATACAAGTGGCACACCACTTATGAAATACCACTTGACTGAGGGGTGGTTCGTAAACGTGTCAACGTTCATACCAAAGAATCCAGTAATGAATGTCAATGGCAAGAAAATAAACGTAATCCAAGACAATCTCCACATGCTCGTTCCCAGTTGTAAACTTTGTCGTGAATCTCTAATCCCGACCGATCTATACATAAGTTCCGAGAGATTGTTCGTTCTTTTGACTAGATCTTCCTGAATCAGGTTGCTTAGTCGATCAAAGTCTTCAGGGGACTCTTTCAGCCAGAGTCCTTCGTCCGTTAGATCTCCATCGATTTCTACAAGATACTTTCGCATTTCGTTTACTATGTCTATGTGGTAGAACATAAGCTTCTCATATTTAAGCCAGTATGCTGAATTTAGCCATAATTCCGGTGCTCGACTTTCGTCTGCTGGCTGTTCATAAATTTTCTCTTCCTGTAGACGGTCAGTGACAATCCATGTTTCGCTTAGGGTATCATAGGGCAGACATACAAGGATACTAACGTGCTCCCAGCTAACATCTAAAAGTTGGTCCCAGCAATTAACCAATGCTTTGAATATATCTACGTTAATTAGCATTACATGTTTCGATCCCATAGAACTAATTCTTACCTTGAGTAATTATCTTCATACACTCCGATGTTATTTGCCCCTCCGCCTCTGGGCGGCCGTTGGTGAGATAAAACGGCAACCTCCTCCACCGACTCTCCCATTCACCTCTCGCAGAAATCAAGGTGTCATAAATAGAGTGGGTATCTGAGTTATCGAATACAATAATCGTACTCCCATTATCATATAGCTTTTGCAAAGGCCGAGAACCATGCTCCAGGCCTTTATATGGTGATTCAATGTCCGGCCCAGGAGTCTGAAGATCTGATGCAGCATACTGAACATATACCGAGAACCGTTGAGAAAAAACATTATACCGGTGAACCGGATTATCTGCCCTAGTCAATTAATCAGAACTTTCACTTCATGACTGAGAGATGGTTTGTACCATTAGCGTCATAACCCATTAGCCCAGATACAAGCGTTTCCTTGTCTCCAATCTCCGCATCACCACACGCGTAGTGTTTCATATAATCTACTCCAAAAGAACATTTTGTCACGCCCCTCCAAGGGTCGGCCGTTGTCTTCCAACTCTTGCTAACAAGCAGTGGCTTTCCGGCCCTCCTCTGCGGCTTCTTTTGCAGTAGCCAGTCGCCGAATTCCTGGAGACCGACAATATCGTCATTGTCTTTTATACGAAATTTGTGAATCAGAAATTTCGTCGCCCAACTGCAATTCTGCACATGACTAGGTTTGGAATAACGATAAGCTTATGGTAAAAGGAGGTGAGCCAACATGAGTGCATACAAAACTCTCAGGGTGGAATTCGTATCCCTCCCATCTTTATAAACCAATTTTAAGGTAGCCACGTTGTGCATTTCTTGAGCTACAACCTTTCGGGGTCTTTCATGTGATCCTTCGGCTTCTTTCAGGGTATGTAAGTTCAAGTCGAAAAAAAAACTAAACATGGCAAACAAATAAACAAACCTATGTGAACATAATCGATCATCAAAACCCTCGATTTTAGTTTAGTCTCTGCATTATAACTTTTATGCCACTGAAGTCCTGGACTTTTATCTCTTCCGGCAACTACTGTTTGTGAGCATTATTCTCCTATGCCAGCAGAGAGAAAAAATTCAACATACCTTTGGTGGGTATACTCAGTCGCGGTTTACACCCACTTATAGATATATCTTTTGTGAAGCAAAAACTCCCCTGTCAGCTTCCCTCAATACCACTGCAGCAACAGACTCGGTCAAGTGTTACAAACCATCCTCAAAATCCCTCGTCCCAGCCGAAGTGTTATTCGTATGTTGTCTAGATAACGGTTCCATCTCCACACGATCTTCCCGAGGAACTCATACAGAGCAGAGAACTGAATTCTAGGAAGAAGAGGAGACAAAGGGATGTTGTGCTTATAGACAAGCTGAGTCTCGGCTATAGCGGAACTCGAGGAGGGTGAGGCTCATTGGCAGGGATTAGCCAGGCAGCGGTTGGTGGGGATTGCCAGGGCAAGCCAGTGAACATGGTTGGAAGGGAACGATGGAGTGAAGATCCGGGAAGTAATAGTCCATTGGGGTAATGAGGGGCTGGTTTTCTCGTGAGGAGGAGTAAATTAATGATTTGTCGTTGAATTCCGGGAGGGGCAGATACGGTACGGGACCATAGTACTGTGAGGACAAAAATCTGACTTTGTATTTTTAACGGTGAGATAGTTAGTTTTGCTACAGCCGAATCATTGTTTGTGAAGGAAAATTAGTTTAGCTAGAAATGGAGGGGTATGTGGCTTATGTACATAACTAGGACGCGTCATGGTTTTTTTGCTTGCTAGATTGCGTGGCCCGTGAGGAGAGGCCTATATAAGGAGGCAACACCCAACCACCTCCCTCCTGAGAAAAACAACGGCGGAACAGAAGAAAAAAGCAACCACTACAGAAGTTGGGGCTGAGGAAAACTGTGGAAAATCATCGGGAAGATCATAGGAAAACAACAGGAAAGTTGTACTTAGAGGGATTCAGCATAGATAGTTGGACAACTGGGATCAGTTGGACTTTCTTTTGTTTGGATTGATTTTTCTTTTCGGGTTTTTCATTGTGGTTTTCAGGTTTGTTGTTAGGAGATTGTTTTTCCGCAGAATTGATTGAGATTTGTTTTTTTCATTTGGTGCTCTGAAACGGATCTCCAAAGATAAAACCTGACCTCACCTTTATTTGTTTTTTTCAGTACTTGAGTTTGGATGGTTGTTTGCACATCAATGAAATATTTGGAATGATGACTAAAAGATGAGCTGATGAGATGTTTGTTTGATGTCCTAATTTGATGTTGCAACAGTCAGCCGGCGATTATCTCTAAGATGTGAGAAGTCGCCAAAAACCTTGGACGAATGTTGTCATCGGGTATCACTCGATATCGCTCTCAATCGAATTTTGGATCGGGCATTATTTGATCCAACGCCGTGATATATCCAGGGTTCATAAGGGATCCAATGTACAGTAGCCTATTTTGTGCATATATGCTCATATGCGCACGATATTTCTAGTATGAGTTGTTTCTGTTTCGTTGCTGCTCCCGTTAGGCTCTCAAGTAATTTTTCTGCCAGTTTTGGACGGTGTTGGAGGACCTTGATGCCGCCCTACAGTGGGGATGGGGAGAAATTAGTTCTTGGCCAAACATCCGTAGACCATGTGGCCGCTCAGCGAGGCGGTACCCTCAACGAGGCTTGGCTAAGCTTGGCAGGGAGTAGTAGTTAGAAAATCAAATCGCATCATTGTAGTAAAAGTAATATAACATTGACCAACTCGAACCAACTCCAAGGATGCCATCGAAAGATATCAAAATCCCAAAATGACTTTGGGAACAAATGGCCATTGAAATGGCAGCAGTTGGTACTGCCCCCAGCCTCTCGGTAGCAGCAGAAATGGTAGGAGAAGCACCATCTACAGTGATGCATCGATGGCAAGGAAGAAAGAGCAAGGATGAGGAGGCTTCTTGAAGGCAAAAGATGACAGCTGAAGAAGAGCAATTAGTTGTTGAGTGTTGTCACTTTCGCTGTTGACTAGGTTTTCCTCCAACAATTTGACAATTTTGAGAGATTGCCACTGCTATTGTACGGAAAAGAAACCCTCATGAGGTTTTGGGTCAACGCTGGGAGAAAGGTTTCCAGAAGTGACACCCAGAAGTGAAGTCTCGATTCAGTAAACAGTTAGACTTCATTTGAAATATTAGGGGAAACGATATACAGCTGATTACTCAGTTTTATGATGAGGTACTACCCCATATGTATAGTGTTCTGGTTTTTTTTTTTTTTTTTCTTTCTTCTCTTCATCTTCTGCTATATTAGTTGTATGTTATTTGCTTGTATATATGAATATATGAATAGTTTTATTGAAAGGGAAAGATTATATAGTATGTTTTTTTTTAAACTTTATGAATCATTTATTAATATAGTTTCAAATGGTTAGAGAATATTACCACTGAGTACCAGATACAACCTGAAAATACATATAATATCGATGAAATTGGTTTTTTGCTGGGGCTAGGACAATCAGAACGGGTTTTGGAAGTTGTGCAAAATCCTCGTGAGAATGGAGAGTTAAAGTTCCATGCTCAAAGTATGTACCCTAATTGATATAATCTTTTGGCTTAAATATAGAAGTGAAATAATTACTTACAAATAAAAAGATGGAACATGAGAGTTTGTTACAGTAATTGAAGAGATTTGTGTAGATGGAAGTAGCCTTAAGCCAACTATTATCCTCAAAACGGAAGAGTTTATTGTGGAATGGTTTCACAGAATCAGAGGTGTTCCAGAAGATATTCTATTTGGCCATTCACATAATGGATGGACTGATGAGAAAATGGCACAAACATAGCTTGAGCAAAACTTTGGTGAAGGAAGTACGACAGCATACAAAGCACAAGGAGCTTATCGATTACTTCTTTTTGATGGGCATAGCAGCCATGTCAATGCTGTATTTCTTGAGTTTTGTGTATCACATAACATAATTCCCTACTGCTTACCTCCGCATACTACCCATCGATTACAACCCTTTGATGTATCTGTATTTGGACCATACAAATATCAATACCAAAAGGAACTTACACGAAGATTTGAGAGACATGAATATGGTATTTCGAAAGGGAACTTCTATGAAATTCTCATGACAGCTTGTTGTGCATCCTTCACAATAGAAAATATTCAAAGTGGTTTCCGAAACACTGGACTTAGCCCTATCAACAGAAGTATTGTTATTGCGAAGGTTCAAGCAACTCGAGCCAATTCTACCCCTTCCAATCCATCCAACCACTCAACACATCCAAACCCCCTATCGCAAAACAATCCCACAATATCTCCTCAACCTCTCAGTATGTTTACTACACTCGAGATCAATGGCCTTGAGGTCCCTTCCAACAGGCATGACATTGAAAAACAAGAGCTTGTGGCTCTTGCGACTTTACCACAGAATGATCCTGTTACGTGGGGACTAAAGAAAATTGTTAGTAATATGGCTATATGTGCAAATCGAGCACTTACCAACATCGAGGACAAAGATCACTAGATTGAAAATCTAAAAAAACAGTTAGCAGATATACAAAATAGAAAGTACACAAAGCGAACTCGAATACCTACCTGTGGAAAAGCATGGATCGACTGGGAGGAAATTGCAAAGTTTTTTGAATCCAGAACGAGGGATGAGTGTGAGACTGCGAAGCACAAGTATTCGAATGCCACAAATCTAGTTAAAGCATGGAAGAAAAGGTTAGCTGAATGCACCCGTAAACGAAAGGATGCTGAATGATTAGAAGAGGAGGGTAGACTACCAAAGCATCGGAAGACTGGAGCAGTATTATTACAAGAAGAAGGCCTTCTTGTGCAGCAAATTTCAGAAGCGGAACAAAAGGTAAAGAAGTTTGAAAGACATATGGAAGATTTGGCAAGGACTTCAGATCTGGGTAGTTGCCTGGAACAAAGAATTGCTGTACAAGTGGGGGACGAATTCAACCAGGAGGAACTTGAAGAAAGTGCCTTAGATGGTGAAGAGGCTTCAGATGGAGAAGAGACTTGTGCATCTCCAGTCCCCACAGGTGGAGCAATTGACATTTCAATTTCTCTGTAACAAACCCCTCTGGAGTGGATCAAGTCTCCAGATGTGGTTGTGTTGTTGGGTGTTGTTGCTTGTAAGGAAAAAAAAAAAAGAACAAGGTCTTGAGGAATTTTAGCTGAGTAGTGCCGAACATGTGCTTCCATTGATGCCAAGCCTAGCCAAGCCTCGTTGAGGGTACCGCCTCGCTGAGCGGCCACATAGTCTACTCTGCCCATTGTCTCGGGGTGTGAGATCGTTTGACTACCAGCTTGTATTTACTTTAGTCACTCGATATTTAAACAACAAGTAATGGTCTGTGTGTGAACCACATGGCACCGCAAGTGGTGATCAATGTAAATTATTTCAACACAAAGGAATGAAATCGGACACAGGTTGGGGAAGATTTACTATTGTATAGGATATGAACTGTTTCTTGCAAGGATGTAGCCTGTATTTTTTTTGTTTTTATATAGTATAACTGAAATACTTTGAATAATAATATTAAGTGACTTATAGACCCTGTCAACAAAGGAGAGACTGACACAGGAAAAACAACTGAAAATACTAATTGCTAGTGCTACTAAAAAATTCTCTGTATATAACATTTTTGCAGTGTGGTGGGCCACTACTGCCAGGCAATAAAACCTTAACTCACTTACTACTGGTTGCTCAAGACTAAGATTACATTCTAATGGCTGAATTCTATACTAATATCTAATTTTTAGTAGTACCTATATGTAATTTCTTTACCTCTGGAATTCCTTACAGCTATCCCAATATATCTACTCTACTGTTGTTACTGTTCAATTCCAATTACAGTATTCACTTATTTCATGATTCCAACAACTCTTATCTCTTTTCTAGATTTTGTTACAGGGAATTTTAACATAGGTTATTAACCTATGTTAAAAATCCTGTAATGAAATCTACTCTTTTCCAGTTTTTTTTTGTTGTCTGCCTTCTGATACTGTACTTTTCCTTTCTGTTTTCTTGCCTCTAGTCTTGGTTTGCCAGTTTGTCGGATGTTATATAGTTGAGTTCCTAAACCCTAACATGGTTTTCTGTTTTTTTGCCTCCAGTCTTTTTCCCCACCTCAACTGTTGTTTATATCGTAGTATATCATAGTATAGTATAGTATAGTATAGTATTCTGCTTCCTGTTTCGCATCAACATCTCCATCCCTACTTGTAAGCGTCACAGAGATTTGGCTACAACTGTACCATACACAGCGGTGAAGGTAACAAAGTCAAAGTTACGCATCTCAGATATGTTTTCAATTCTCATCCCCCGGCGCCTTGCCTACAGGTACTTGTATGGTAGTCTAGGTTTCATTCACCACCGCATCAAGCAAGGGTTAGGGTTTTACTCCCTCATCTGAAAAATTATAAAACCCTTTTTATTTCATAAGTTTAATTGCTGGATCTAGGAAAATTAAATTAAACCTGATTATCTCTTGGAAAGCTAGAGTTACTCTACAAGAAGAGTTTGTTATTCTGAAAATTCTAATTTTATTCGATAAGGTAGAGCTCCAGTGAATGTCAACCCAGGAACCCGAAACGTGTCAGGAACCTACCGCCGCACCGTTGAACCCCCTACGAGGCTCAAGCTTTACGGTATCCTTTTTTTTTGCAGTGTCACTTAATTCTACTCATCTTAGCCTTGAGCTTCACAACAATCACAGCTCAACCACCAATTGAGTCCTACAGTTGTCTCTTTCTCAAAAAATGCAAAGAGGAAGTATTCTCCTGTTGTTATCCAGCGCGTCCATAGCTACCGCCTCGTCAACACCTCGAGGCGTTTCACCGGAAGGTACGAAGGGCTTCCGATCTTCAAACTCTCGACTTAAGAGAAAACGAGAAGAGGAGAAAGGGAAGGAATAATGCTAATTTAGACATCAGATGCAAAGCTCTATGCCCCCACCTCTGAAAAAACCTTTTCCTGCCTCACAAACCCACACGTTATCATCCCCTACGAGAATGTAAACGACGACTACTGCGATTGTCCAGACGGCAGCGACGAGCCCGGAACCTCCGCCTGCTCCCACCTTCCCCACAAATTCCTCGCGATCCGCGGGTTCTATTGCAAGAACGAGAAGCACGCACCGGCGTTCCTGCCACTCGGCCGAGTAAACGACGGGATCTGCGACTACGAGATCTGCTGCGATGGTTCGGATGAATGGGCTGGTGTCGGAGGAGTCAAGTGCGAAAATAAGTGTGGAGAGATTGGAAAAGCCGCCGGGAAGCTGGCGGCTGAGAGGGAGAGGTTGAGGAATGAGGGGGTAAAGAAGAAGGAGGAATTACTTGACAGGGCAAAGATCATGAGGGTCGAGTTGGAGGGCAATGTCAAGACTACTCGGGTAAAGATTGAGGCCCTGGGAGAGAAGGTCAAGTGGTTGGAGGTTCAACTTAGGGAGACAGAGGAGAAGGAGAGGCTGAAGATGGTTAAACAGCCGAAGAAGGGATCAAAGTTGGGGGTCTTGGTCTCCCTTGCAAGGGAGAGAATGCAGGAGCTTAAGAGCTCTTTGGAGAAGGTTCGGGGTGATAGGGACTCTGCCAGGAGTAAATTGGAGAAGGCGGAGGGTATTTTGAAGGCACTCAAGGAGGGGTATAATCCTAACTTCAATGATGAAGGGGTTAAGACTGCCGTCAGAGCTTGGGAAGAGTATCTTGCACAGGGGGGAGAGCATTCAGAGAACAAGGCAGAGGAGCGAGATCTCGAAAACCTTCTTGGTGAAGACGAAATTGACTGGGAGGGATTCACCGAAGCCGATGGCGTCGCCGAACGTACACCCCCCACCTCCTATTCAATCATTCACTATATACGCGTATGCTAATTCGCCGATAGTATATAAATTTGAAGCATATCTCCCAGAAAGCATAAGAACTTGGGTCCACGATAAGCTTGCAGACTTCCGACAAATGCTTGTCGAAAACGGTCTCTTAGCAGACAATTCCCAAGGTGGCGTACCAGAGTCTAGAGGTAGCATCTCACCTTCTCTCACCCTTTCGTCGAATCTTCTATCATATCATATCTGACTTCCATCTTCACTAGCCCTATCATCAGCCCGCCAAGCCCTCCAAACCGGCAAGACCGAAGAATCAGACACAAAATCCCACCTAGAAGCCCTCCTCGCAGACCTCAGCTACCCCTACGGCCACGACGACGTCTTCCGCCCCCTCAAGGGCGAATGCATATCCTCCCAATTCGGGGAATACACCTACGAATACTGCTTCCTCGGAACCGCCTACCAAAAGAGCCTTAAGGACTCCTCCTCCGTCTCCCTGGGAGAGTACTCCCGAATTGAGGAGGACAAGTCCATTAATGACGCCTCTGTCCGCGGCATCTTCGAGAGCGGGTGGGAGGAGGCGCACGACGAGGGGCTCAGCGGCATCAGCCTTATTCATGAGAATGGACAGCAGTGTTGGAACGGGCCGAAGAGGAGTGTCAAGGTGGATTTATATTGCAGTGCTGTTGACGAGCTCAGGAGTGTTAAGGAGGAGGAAAAGTGTGTTTATCGATTTGAAGTTGGCACCGCGGCGGTTTGTGGAGGGGAGCATGGGCATGGGGGGAATGTTGAGGAGAACGTTAGGGATGAATTGTAGTAGACTTCTCTTTTTCTTCTTCTTTTTATTCCCTTGATTGTTTTGAGAAGGTGATTTTTTTATATTTTTTTCCTTTCTATGTGTTTTCTTGGTTAATTCTTTGTACTGTACTCGTACTTGCTATAAGTGTTTATGTCTAGCGGCGGCGGTTCATTGAAAAGAATGAAGGAAGGAGGAAAAGCAGTGAAGCAAGGAAGGGGGGGGGGAAATCTACTGCATTCTTACTTCATCTTCAGTTCATGGTATGATACTCTTTTTTGTTCTCACGGTGCATATCTTCATCTAGCGAGTTATGCCAACGTAACAATGGGGGGGGGGGGAGAATTTCCAGAAAGCGTGTTCACACTAGTCTACCCATATTCCAGTTCCACAAGCAGTGCGTGCGCCACCGTAAACTACCGTCATGACACATACGGTACCTACGATATCTCTTTGCACTTTCCCCAAACCATTCATACCCTTCAGTGACCGGTTTGACATTACCTTTCCATCCCATGATACTAGTAACTGGTACTGTGCCTACCTTGGAGCAGTGATTTGATTCGTGCTCAGGTCAAACCAAGCATAAAAGCACCCTCCCCCCCTACGAATCCACCCGGGGATTTTTCTCCCCTGATATGGGACGGGGGGTATCATACTCGTAATATTGTAACCATTTCTTCTACTACTAATGTGCACAGCGAGCACAATCAGAACTTTGGGTGGTGACGGTAGGCTTACGGTAGATTCGTATGCTGGGCACGTGCTTTGTGTCTTGGTGTAGATGGTGAGATAGGTACCGGTACGGTAGTCTACTCGTACAGTCGGAGTTCTTAATGAATGGTATGGTATCTTGTAGTGGGGGTTAAATAAATCCCACTCCTTATTTATTTATTTTTTGCGAAGGTATGATACTTACTGTATGGATATATAAAGGGTTTTCAACCATCTTACACAATGTGATAGTTAGTAACTTTACGTCACACCACTATTCCTATTATAGCAGGTAACTTTACACAATGATTGAAAACCCCGGATGTATTCTAAGTAACAAACCTACCAAAGCAGACGTCATGCTGAGTTAGCTGACAGAACCCTAAATGTATTTCTTATTACTTGATCGTAAACTATCTGCAGGCTCGGAATCCCAATATAACTCCACAGACCAAAATATCCCCCTATACGAATCTACTATTATTATACTATTTTTATACTATTATCCTATATACATACCTCGCAAGTCAGCCAAACATATGGCAGAAGAATTCCTGACTACCGGTATTAAGAGAATGGTAGAAAGTAGGTCTTTAGATGAAGAATCTGATTCGAGTACTAGTAGTAGTGACTCGGAATTGGATCATGATCTCCTTGAAACCTATAGTGATTGGTTGAGAAATTTAACTTGCCGACAATATATAGAACCTTGAAAGCATGGAAGTGTTGGCCAACATAATGAAGATACACTCAATAATGTAATTACCTATATAATGAGGAAGCTTTTCGTGTATTCTTTAGGATGATGTGAAGTAATTATTGGAAGTTTGTGGATATATGCATACAGCACTGGCTTAGAGATCCGTGGCATCAACACTCATCTCATGGATTTATTCGTCCAGCATATCAGCAGATATCAGTAGCACTTTATGCACTTGGTGGCTCTGAAGACATTCAGAAACAATGTATAAATCTCAATATCAGTCTTGGCTCAGTAGTTAACTATATACATCATTTGATAGATGTACTTATATGCCTTATGCCACAATATATATGTTGGCAGAAGGCATCAACTGCAAACCCTAACCACTCAGTATTCACTTGATGTATTGGCTTCCTGGATGGGTCAACTATACTACTACTAGTACAATATAAGCCAAAGTATAATCAGGAATCTTATTGATCACAGAAGCAAGAATATGGCTTTACTCTACAAGTAAGTATGTATACCTAATTATTAATATATTACAAAAAGATTGTTCTTAAATTGTAGTATAATTAATCTTAAATGACAAGATCTTGACTAAGAAAGTAATATAGGCTGTTTGTGACTGGAATAGATGATTTACATATGCTACTACAAGATATGTTGCCAGCATTCATGATTCTACCGCCTTTAAGAGCTCTATATTATATAGAGATTGGCACAAGTACATGGCCAATGATGAATATCTGCTTGCAGGTGAGGCATATGAACTGAATCAACATGTTATAACACTATATAAGGAGCCAATTACAAGGCAGTTAAGTCATACAAGATTCAATTGTATACATTCCTCAACCAGAATATGAATAGATCATGCCTTTGGTATCCTAAAAGTACGTTGGGTCACCCTCAATAATGGCTTGCCCCTCACATTGGTGATAATATTAATGGAGATCATAGATGAGCATGCAATTAGATTATGGCATGTGTAGTTCTGTATAATATACTACACCACTTGCTAGAAAATAATGATTGGTTAGAAGCAGATACAATATGAATACAGGCAGCCACTAAAGATACAGTTCAAGAAGCAAGTACCAAAGAAAATCCACAGATATCATGAGCTGCAGGAGAAGCACTATATGATCTACTCAAATTATGTGCTAATAAAACAAGCAACTGACTTCCTAATAAACTCAGTGAAGTGTTCCCAACCATCTGGGGGCCCACCTAGGCCTCACTGGAGGACTCCTTGCCAGGGGACTGCCAAGAGTGCTGGATGGGACAGCTATCTGGGGTCCATTCAGGGTAGTCAAAGTGTAGGATGGCCATCTTTAGGTCAGACAGCAGGCCCATAGGGTGGGACATGTTAGTTCAGGGTAGAGTTCAGAGCAGGGGGGCAGACAGTAGAGGACTGCAAGGAGGACTACAAGGGTAACTGTAGAGAACAGCCAGAGAAACTGAAAGTCTACCAGTGATAGTGGATGATTGTGGAGCATGGAGAGGGATGGTAGAAGATGGCTGGTAATGGTGGAGGATGGTCAGAGATGGTAGAGGACTGGTAGGGACTTTTAAATGGTAACAACTAAAGTAATAAGAATGAATAATAATGAACAGTAATGACTAATACAAGGTATAGTGATCGCAAGGCAAGACTGTTTGGTGAGTGTGGAAGATCTCAAAATTCACACAACTTAACTAACTAACAGTAAAAATAAAAGTATATATAAAACATAACTTGAACGAAATCATCCTCCTATCCTCCACACATCTCTGTCACCTTGCAAGTAAATCCCTATTTCCCCCACTCACTTTCATCATAATGCTAATAAACTAATAAAGGAAAAAACCTAAAAAACCCAAACGAGCATAGCCTTTATGCATCCAACTAATTCTCTAACATTCCTGCATTGTCTATCATTTCTCTTCCAACATTCAAATAATAAAACTAACATGCCAAATAGTATCCAATGACCTCAAAACAGCCTGTGTATATCTTCCTGCTATCCTTCCATGGCTCATAGCTTCTGCCCAATGGCTTTTAACAATGGCTTCCTTCTGATGACTTCTTTCTGATGACTTCTTTCTGACGACTTCTTTCTGATGACTTCTTTCTGATGACTTCTTTCCAACAGCTTCGGGTGATAACTGCAGATGACAACTTCAGGTGATGACTTTGGGTAAAGACTGATATATGGATTGTATGTGCATCCACCAAAAAAAAAAACAAACAATAGCAATAATAATAGATATGAAACAGCAATAGAAATCATGATAGCCTGAGCATACTGAGCAGGATCTAGCAACTTCCGACAGGCACAATAGGGGACAGTGAAGGATGTTTAAGGATAGTGGATGATTGCTAGGGGTGGTGGGTGATGGTAGAAAATAGCCAGATGGAGTGGAAGATGGTCCAGAAAAGTGGAAGATGGTCCAGAAAAGTAGAGGATGGTCGAGAAAAGTAGAGGATGGTCTGGAAAAGAGAAGGATGGTTGGGAAAAATAGAGGATGGCCGAGAAGAAGGGAGGTTGGCTGAGAAGAGGGGAGGATGGCTGGAGAGAGCGGATCATAGCTGGGGATAGTGGAGGACTGAGGAGGACATCTGGAAATGATGTGGGATAGTGGAGGATGGTAGAGGACTAAAGGTGACTGTTGGGAATGGTTAGGGATGATAAGACTCAGAGTACTGTCTCATGCTTGGAGTAGTGTCTCATGATGTAATAATAATTCATTTGAAGGTGTATAATTTCAGCTTGGATAGTGCTCGAGATCCAAGTAGTAGGACTATAACTATAGTCCCCTACAGTTCATCTGGTTCTTACATTCCTGAGTATAATCTATCTTAGCACTCCTAAAAAGACAGATTTTGAGCTGTAGTCTATCCTGTCCTACCTCAAAGATGGCCAGATTGGATGACTAGGAACACTGAGAAAGCTGGCCAACATTTCCAATATACATGCTTGTGCATCAGTATTAATACATGTGATTCTCTCATTACTAGCTAGTATTTCCCTATGCATCCACTCCTGACTGATGATAGATGCCATCTGCATGTCACTTTTTTGCTGTATTCGTACCTCAGTATGAGCATCCATTCGCTTCTCCTTTTCCTCTTCAAATTGCTTCATTGAATCTACTACTGTAGTAGCATGCTGGGTAGTATGATGTCGATATACTGCAGGTGGTTGTAACTCGTATTTAGACTCTAACTCAAAACCAGAATTTAATGTATATTTCCGATACCATGAGTCAGAATTTTCATTATTTTCATTTGAGGGTACTATTGGCACTATTAGTGATGATGACTGTGGCTGTTGTGATTCACCAAAAGGATAGGGATTGTTTTCTCCCTTATCATCATGATGCTCATGCATATCCACTGCTTGCATATTTGGTACTCATGAAACAAGTATCTCTCCAGTTGATGCTAAGCTATCAAATACTGTAATAGGTATAGTATCAGGCTTCTCACTCCATAGTGCATCCAGTTGCCAGAAAAATAGATACTTTTTTTCTAATCAATCTATAATGCTAATTAGATATATTTAAGTACATCAGCAAATACAGTATATACCTACCATGAATCGACTTCTTGCAATCCATTTCCATAAGTCCCTAACCAGATTGCTTTTGCATAATCTTAGCCTCTTTATATGCTTTGCACATATTATTTACCTTATCTGTTATATTTCTCACATTAATGTATTCCTCAAGTGGGAAAACTTGACTTTTTATAGATTTTATCCTATCAGCCTGTTTACCATACATAATCTGGATATTTGACTCCATCCAGTCAATAAGTAGTTCAAGCTCATACTTCTACCATGGAACTCTCAAGACAGATGAAGCTGAAGTGAATTTAGAGAATGACATCAAAGAGGATGTCATCAAGATACTATCAGTTATCTTTAGTATCTAAAGTTGTGTCAAGTATATTGACCAAACATACATAGTAAGATTATTCAGAGGAGGGAGTTGTCAGTATTTGATGAGTGTAATAGATCTTCAGGATCAAGAGGAGTTACTAGATATGTTAGGTAATGGAATGAATGAATTGAATATAGTCAGATAAGTATAGTACCAGGTAGGTAAATTGGATAGGTAAATTGGATAATTAGATAAATATATGATAGTTGAGTGTAGTTGATATATGTTGTGAGTGAAGTCGATATTGAGTGAGTGAACTCAGTGATTTTTTAAGTATCCAGAAGGACAAAAGGTATGTGATCTGATTATGGTACGACCACTGGTAATAGGTCTACTGGGACCTAATTTCAAGTGTCAAGGGATAACCCAGTGCTAAAGTCAGGGAACTCACTTTCCGAGTACTCCAAAAATAGCCTATTATTGGGTGGATATATGGGGCAAATTTCAGGAGTCAATGTATTAGAAAGAAGTAAGATGTATTAGGCAAACATATTGGGTCAAATGTATTGGGTTGTGCATGGGGTAGACATATTGGGTAGACAGGGATGGTGGATTGAGTGTATTGGTAGTATTGATAGTGTAGTATTAATGAGTAGATTTGATGTTCTGACTACCAATAAATGTGATGTAAGGATATGCAATGTGAAGATAATGTGTAAAAAGTAAATCTTACCTTACAAATGAAAATATATGCAAGAAAAACCTACTGTATCTTCTTGTAACATTAAGTTAGCTCATGAGCCAATTAGGAGACATGCCAAGAACTATCCACAGTAACTGTACCACTTACATCACTTACATTAATCTCTTGTAACATGATTGAAAACTACTATACTAAGTTATTGTAAGTAATCTACCTTGTAGGATTTACCCCTTGAGAAAATGGCTAACAGTGGCAAGCTTAAACAATCACATAAACATAATAGCGATGGGGAGTGATGCTTCCTTAACCTAACTTAAACCAAAGACTACTGTATATTGTATGATATCACAATCTCCAAACGCTGCCCCTCCCCCCAAAATAAGTCCATAAAACAAGCCTTTCTCAGAGACAAAAAAACAAAACAAAACAAAACAAAACAAAAAAAACAAACTCCAGAGAAATTACCCTAACATGATACAATACCAGTACAAGTTTAAGATATTTCTCCATCTTTCAGAGGCTACATAATATCGGTGACTGGGTAACTAAACACTCCCGTGATATTGAATACCTTGTAAAACACTTGCAGAGCTGAACCCCACACAGCACCATAAGAATAGAAATGGTGAGAGCTGGCAAATTGAATAGCCAGAGGATTGAGGTAAGGGAGAAGAGAATTTTAGAAGCACTAAATGTGACCTGGCAGTCCAAGCAGCTCAACTTGTCCCAAATTGTTTGAGAATATGAGGTCTCACCAACCATATTATATAATTGATATTTTCACCATACTAAAGGACAGAGAGATACACATCTCTCCCAATAAAAGCTATCCAAAGAGGAGGAGGAAGAAATAATAGGATGGATAAAAAAAATAGATTAGGCAGGAATACCTCCAGGGTGTTAGAATTTGGTAGATCTAGTGTGAACACTAGTAGAGTGCCAAGAAGGGTATAATCAGGAAGTCATTATTGGAAAATACTTTGCAAATTAGTTTCTCAAGTGGTATCCAGAATTAAGAAAGTGACTAGCATGACCCTTAGTACAAGAGCAAGCAATTGCTATAAATTTCTCCATCTTCTATCTCTGCTACACCTCCATTCATTGAAATTTATTTCCTATTTGGGAACGACTCAACACCATGACTGTGAGCGAAATCATCACCATTTTTTCTATCCTCCCCCCTGCCTCGGGGGGGTCAGGAAGAACACTTTCCATCACTTGTTTGTATTCAGACATCCCCTCCTCACTTCCCTCTTGAGGTCTACCCTCTTGAGGCTGTTCTTTCCTTCCTCCCAGCATCTCACGATGTTGGTTACCTCCCTTACCCCACTTTTGCTTTGCCTCCCTTAGCGATTGCTATGGTCAGGGTTTTTCATTTAGTCTTTCTACAGACAGCCAGGAACACAGTTAGCAGTAGGAGGAAATATTTCAATAGGCCACGGTCAATTTCTCCACTCCCTTCTCTCTTAAGGGGCTGCCTTGTCAGACACGAACGCGATATCCGATAGTACATCCTGCTGAGTGAAAACTCCCCTCCTATCCTCCCCATCTCTAGACGATCAGCTAGCACCCTACTGCCCCCCTATCCACTCCTCCTATGCCTTCCTCCCACTGGGATCCCCTCTAGAAGTGATGTCATCTCTCTTATCACAAGGGACTACATGAGAGACACAGTAATACAGTCAGTCAGCTCAGATTCTACATCAGCTGGTACCTTACTACCATTCCATCCTCTCCTCAGCTGGCACCCTACTGCCACCACCACCCCCTCTGTTTAGGCGTGTGCTCAGGTTTCTCACTTCTGCCACACCCCTATCATGAGGCCTGATCTCCTTTCAACCCTCCGGCTTGGACCTTTTCATCCACGGATACTATTATCCAACTTTCGCTAGGACTGGTTACAACATTGCCAGTTTGGTTTACCTTAGGTTTGGGTTTTGGGTTTTCTTTATTAGGTACACTGTTGGGAGTTTGGTTTTCTTAGTTACTGCGTGACATTGGTAGGATCTCATACCTTTTGTAGTTTATGGGAGGGTTGCTTGTTAGGATAGTTTTTTTCAACCAGGCCTTTGGGCCATGGTTTTTCTATAGCTTTCTAGGGCCTGGTCTGGGGTGGAGGTTTTTTGACACAAGAGCCCCACAGGCTTCATGTGGATTTTGTACCTTTAAATGAAATAAAATAATCAGATAAAAAAAAAAAAAAAAAGCTATAAATTTCTCCTCACTCAACTACTTTTTCTGCCTCCTTGCAGATGTTAAGAGTTGAT
Organism: Choiromyces venosus 120613-1; assembly: GCA_003788595.2. Taxonomy (NCBI): domain Eukaryota; kingdom Fungi; phylum Ascomycota; class Pezizomycetes; order Pezizales; family Tuberaceae; genus Choiromyces; species Choiromyces venosus. The sequence continues at coordinate 91,105 of ML120597.1, forward strand.
TTAAAATTGATGCAAGAAATATCTGGAATACCAATGAAAAGGGGTTTTTACTAGGTGTAGGTAGTAAGGAAGTTATTATATGTGAGTCTTTAAATCACTTTCCTTGATTGGTTCAGGATGGAAATTGTGAATGGGTAATACTGATTAAGTATATGAGTGCAAGAGGTAGTACAATACCTCTATTTATGATATACAAGGCAAAGACACACTAATATAGATGGCATGAATATGAAATCCATGATAAGACAATCTTTGTATACTCACCTACTGGTTGGATGGATCAAAAGGTTTCATTACTGTGGTTGAAGAATCATTTTGATCCTTATACTCAGTTACACTGTACTGAAAAAGGAACTCAACATCAACTTCTGATCCTGGATAACCATACATATCATGATCATTTCTTCTTTCTCAATTACTATTTACAGTATAATATTCATGTCTTGTTTTTTCCCTCATATTCTACTCATATTCTTTAACTATTTGATGTTTCAGTTTTTTCTCCCTTATGTCATTACTATACTACTGAGATCAATGAATTTACTACCCACTATCATGACTGCTATACTCATATCATATGAGCTGATATATTTCTTATGGCTCAGCAAGTATGCATGAGGGCCTTAACTAAGTCTGATATCATTCATGGCTTTGAGCATACTTGTATTTATTTATTCAATTGTTATAAGGTTCTCACTCAGATTTGTCCTGCTTGTACTCTATATGCATTATGATCCCCTATAGATCTCTCCTAGCTTATATCTTGCAACAGACAATGATTTCTATTTTCTTCTATTAGTTGGGGAGATACTTACCTCGACTTCTCTTCTTCTTGGAGAGTCCTAATACTTCGTTGTCTTACGCTACATCTTAGATATTGACCATTGCCAACACTAAGTCCTTATAGCTCCAACTGGTATTAGTCTTGTTCCTTCTTCATGATAGCTTGGTCTTGTAGATAAATAGTGTAAAGGTGTTTTATTGATAACTTATAAGGTAGGAAATAACTTAGGTAGTTGCATGAAGAACTAACCATCAGGTCCTATTGACCTCCTTATATAGTTCTTCCAGCAACCTACTTACAAATTAAATGAGTCACAACTGTGACTCATACACTCATGTAACATATAACCTCATGACCGTACTTGGTCATGTGCGAAAGTCCCATGACCTTAAAGAGGTCATGTGTGAAACCTCATGACTCGTATAAACAAAGTCATGCCTCTTAATCCTTATAACTCATATGCACACATATGAGTCAACACTCAACATACTAATCAAATTCAAATATAAATAACTATGACTTACAACTGTGAGTCATGTGAGACCCTATGACTCATATGTAAGTCATAGTGCAAAAACATAACATCATATGACTCAACTGAGTCATGTGCAAAACTTTTAACAAATGAAATACTATGACATACAAGCATATGTCATGTGAAACCATTACAAATCATGCCAGGTTTGTAATACTAGCTCTCCTCTCCCTAAATCCTCAGTCCCTTGAGGATCTGTGATGGTACCTTTCATAGTATATGTCTCTATCCACATTCTCTTGTAATCTTTCCACTTCATAGGAGATTCTCCTAATCCTTTTTTCCACCTCTCTCCTTGCGTATCTTTCCCTCTCCACCTCTTTTTCCAAGGTCTTATTCCTGAGTCTCAGGCCTTTTTCTTCTCCTCTTAGACATTCGATAGACCTTCCTGCTCTATCTACCATTCTTTGTAGTTGTTCCAGCCTTTTTCACTGGTCTTTGATCATTTTCCATAGGTCCTTCTTCAATACGAACTTTTTATCACTCTCTTTTTCCTCTGGTTTCATCCCTGAAACCTAGTTTTCTCCCCATCTTACTTTTTTCTTTCGTCCCTTGTGGGAAGAGCATTGGGTTCGCATGCAATCCTTTGCATCAATCCTTTCATGTTTTGGTTCTTTTAGTGGGAACAGTAGGAATGACTCCCAGTTCTTTTCCCAGCTATTGGTGTCGCTGGAGTCATTCAAGCTAGTAGTTGCTGTTCTGATCGTGGGTCAGAAGTCGTATCTTTCTTTCGCATCCTTGTGGATAGTGTATTTGTTATCCATGCATGCTGTGAAGTGGTCTGTGTTAGGCATATGGAATAGTCTAGGCGGTGGATCACGTGATTCTAGGGATAGGTCACGTGTTCAAATCCCCGACATGACATAGTTATTTCTAGTTAATAAAACATTCTC